>SNQJ01S0068837.1:43554-53790 GCA_010110895.2 Picea sitchensis
GCTCTTCAGCATCCAGGTTTCCTTCATATACTGGAATATCCATTTTTTCCCTAGCACCCATTCTTGCAACAGCCCTAATCAAGCGTTCACTTACTGCATCTTCTGTTGTGACTTCTTCTCCTTCATGTCCAGCTTCATTTTCACTTTCGAAATCACTGACATCTCCAACATCGGCTGTGCACCTCTGTTTTATTTCCATGTCCACAACTCTGACGCGTAGGTTGTGTATATCTCTTTCCATGGCTGGATTTGGCACCTGCCTTCCCCTTTCTCTTGACATCTCCCTATCCTCTGGCGGATTGGGTGTTTGTCTGTCTCTTCTTCTCAGTGGCATGGATGAGATTTCTTTCTCTCTTTCCCTGTCTGAAGTATACAAACAAAGTCAAGCTCTGATACCACTTAACGCAAACCTATCGGCCCTCGGACCGAGATCCTCTCACAGGATCATTCTTTATCTCCCTCGAGCCAAATCATCTCTTTAGATTCCCTGTTGGAATCACAAATTATCAATCCACAGGTCCTTTCGGAAGCTCCCCTGTGCGAACAAGACTAGGCGTGAGCTCCACTTCTCCGTGCGACCACAACACTATGACCAAGGCCTAACCCAAAAGGTGTTTGTCACAACTCGCCACTCATGAGTTCGTGAGTCGTGACTCCTGACTCTTCCTTCTCAATTCCACGATACTCAAGATCATGAAATGGGTATAGCTCTTCTTTTGTTAGCACCTTCCATGCGTGACCATTGGCTAGGATTAAGCGCTAGCACCTCTCACTACTCACCACTTCTCAAGTTGTGGCATCCAACCTTGGCACCTTCCTTTCACGAAACCCCGAGAAGTGATGTTGACTTTTCTCCTCACGTTCTCGCTACTCGCGACTTCGCAAATAGAAGGGTTGAACTCTCGTTCCCTTATCTCATGAATCCACGAGACGCGAGAGGTAAACAAGTGTTGACTCCTTTCACTAGGTAACACGCGTCCACCTATCTATCACACAGACCCACCTTGCGGTTCTACCACGTGTCCCTCGTGCCCAACTTCGACACTTCGTGACTTCACTTCCCGAAGCGCTGCCTCCTTTGTATCCCGACACCCGAAGTGCTGAGATCCCGAACTCCTCGCTACTCCTTATCGCAACTCATGACTTCAGGACTTTCGGGACAAAAGTCTTGACTTCCTATCCACCGATATGCCGAAATTCTGACACGTCATCGACACGGGTCCCACAACGGAACTTCCCGCCTTTTGGAGTTTCGGACTTCACGACTTCGCGAATCCTGATACTAAGATTTTGGCTCTTCAACCCACGAAACCCCGAAATGAGATTACGTGAGTGATCTAACGGCCCTTGTTGGCTCAGATCCTACGAATGTCCTAGCTCCTTGTGATTTCGCCACTCGCGACTTGGAGCACCCAATCTTTGGGCTCTCACCTTGCGAACCTCCAAGTTCGCAAGATCTCTTGATCTCTGTCACCTGTCCTCCTCCGATGGACGGCTGCAATTCTCTCGCGACTTCGCCACTCGCGAATCTTGATGCAAAGGTTTTAAACTTTCAACTCGCGAATCCATGAAATGAGATTATGCGAGTGAATCCAACGACCCTTGTTGGCTTGGATCCCATGGTCTGTTTTCTCCCAAGCTTGCACTTGAAGAATGCTTGCCGTAACCGCCCTACTCCTCTGCAAAATTTGACGGCCCTCGGAACTTCACGAATTCTCCACGGAGAATTCTGATCGTCCAATGCCTCCTTAACACTCCTGCAAAATGAACAAGTACGCCTTCACGAAACTTATCCACTAGCAAAACAACGTCGTTGCGCCTTCTTACAACACTTCAAGGCACTATCCCTCTTGAGATTCTCTTCAAAAACTAAGAAGACTCTATCCCTCCTGATCTTTCTCCACAACTCGAGTCTTCAAGAAGACTCCTGCACGCACTCCTTGCGGAAATTCTTCAAATACTTCCAAGTATTTGAACCTCTTTGACTCTGCGCACTCCCTGCGACAATAGTCTTTCAACAATTTCACTCAGGTTGTAACTCTAAGACTTCACTCGGCCTGCACACTCCTTGCATGGCTCCTGTGACTAACTTGCACTTCTGGGAGAATGAGAACAATGTTATCCCTCCCGAGCTTGCAGAGACGAACTCTGACTTCTGTCAACGCACACCTTGCGGACAATTTCACAGCACTCCTTGCAGGAAAACTCTTGCTCAGACATAGAAATAATTGAAACTCATTCTTTACTCTCCCTCTCTTCAGATTTCAGACATTCAACATGAAATCATACATTCACACATCAAAGAAAATGTATAACAGAAAGAGTAAAACCATCATGAGCATAACATTCAATCATGCATACACAAAAAGTATTTGAACACCATGAGTCTGAATCAAGCTTCATATATTAATCTTAGAACTTTTGTACATGGGTTCTTCTACACAGCTTTTTGCTTCTTCTTCTCTATGCTCTCTTGATTGATTATGCTTCTAATGTTACAATGATACAAGTGAGGGTGTCTATATCCATTTTCCCTCTGGCTCCTAAAACTGTCTAATCTAGGAATTTAAAGCTACCTACTTACATTTACTAGCATAAATGCCTCTTAATCCTTCAGATGAGAGCGGGACGCTCAAGGTCTGATTACAATCTACAAGTACGCCCTTTCTTAATTGTTTAATTTATGTTTGGCATATCAAACTTCAAAACATTTCAAACAATTCATCATGTGCCAAAATGCGTTGGCATTTTGTCCCACGCTCGCTTGTTGTGGTGATGCTTCTGCATCATAATTCATAAAATAGTGTCTCATAAATACAAATGTAGGTAGTTCATATAAAGATAAATATAAATATTTTTCTATTTTTAAATCTCCATCTACCAAATTGGTTATTGAGGATCTATTTAATGTCTAACCATATGAATTAGTTGGATTTCACTTCAATCCATGACATAATACCACTAGGGAAAATAAATTCCCATGGGGCTCTAATCTCACTCAACCCAATCTATAGTGCCCAAGAATTTAGAAAAAACAAGAAATATACCATCATATCCATCAAGGAATATCCTCTATGCATCTCACTCATCTTTTAATTAGTGTGCATCTTCCTCCCCTCAACCCAATACAACATCCATTTTTCAATTAGTGTGCATCTTCTTCCCCTCAACCCAGCACAACATCATTTTTTCAATTAGTGTGCATCTTCTTCCCCTCAACCCAGCACAACATTAATTTTTTAGTTAATGTGCATCTACTTCCCCTCAACCTAAGACAACACAAGGGAAGGAGTTTCCTTATCTACTAAACAATTACTAATGAATCCTTCCCCTCCAATGCTTTAGTGCATGCATGAAGAATTTGATCCATTGAGAGTGTTATAACATTGGATTAATTAAAGAAAGCTCTTGCCACAGATAGAGAGTTACACATTTTACATGTTACTCTAGTCATTGTGAACATTGCATCCATTAATGGTTCTTCCTTTAAGACCAACCTATTCTCCTCTCCTAACAACAATAATTCTCAACTTACCTAAATCTTTCATTGGCCTTATGTTTATGGGATTCTCTTCTAAGTTAAGAGCATGCAATGATGGAATTATACAAGTTTCTCCATAACTAGGGAGGGAAAGAGTCTTAATGGAAGGAGATTAATGGGAGAAAAAGAGGATAAGTGAGCCTCCCAAAGAATTTACGCATTATGTACTTTCTCATGCATGAGGACTACATGTCTTTCAATGGAAGGAGATTAATGGGAGAAAAAGAGGAATGTGATAAGTGAGCCTCCCAAAGATTTTACACATTATGTACTTTCTCATGCATGAGGACTACATGTCTTTCAAGTAATATCAGCGCCATATTTAAAGGGAAACTCAAGTCAACCATTCAAGTAATTTTAAGATTGAAATGTTCTCATCTCTGCTACTGATTAATGAATAATACCAAGATCATAATAGCAACAATATAGATTCTTTTAGAAATCCATACTCACCCACGAATGTCGATGAAATGATAAATCTAAAATTTTCATAGAATCTGAAAAGTATGACTCTAACAAGGCTTCTATTGAATCCTCAAAACCATAGTCACAAAACTATTGATTGAGAAAATATGATTTCCATTGCATAAATTCCCCTTTGATAAGAAAGAGTTGACCTCCCTGTGCTTTCACGAGCAACTCTTGATCATTAAGAATGGTAGTTTCATCTTCATAAACATGATCATATGCTAATTGCATAACATGACTTAAATCATTATAACTATGATCAACTAAAAACATATAGTTATCTATGCAATCATCCACCAATGCATGCTCAAACCGATTTTGAAAGTGAACATAAGCATGATGTACATTTCGATCTGTAGAAAAATATGAAAAATTTGAAGAAACTGTCAAATGTTGTCCCAAATATGATTCATACTTACATTCTTGCTGCTCCAAATATAAAATATACTCACAGTATTGATGTTCATGTGCATGCATATTTTCAAATTATGTTTGATCTTGAATCCTCTTGCAAGCCCAGATATTCTCCTCGACTTCCTCTACATCTTCAAACAACCTTCTTAAAGATGAAGATTTTCTTTCTCTTAGGAGAAGAACAAGATATGAATGTTGAGCCATTAAATAGTGCACCATGGAAGCAACCTTAGAAGGTCGGATCTCCAATGACATGATATGATAAAATTTGTAAAACCTTATGTTGAATACAATGATAGCTTCTTCTTCCCCTCTCCTCAAATAATTCAAATCAAATTGGTAATGATCTAGGGACTTGTTCTCACCCCAATAATTTAAAAATATGTTGCATAGCTCGATCCAAGAACCAATAGAATCAACTACCAAACCTTTAAACCACACAACAACATCTCCAAACAAGGATTTGGAGAACAATCTCAAGGTAACATCTGCATGTAGTATCTCAAACTGATCAACAAAGTTCTCAAAGGCTCCCAAATGCCTCTCACCTATAACATGATCCTCTCCAGAAAACCGGGGAAGATACTTGAAGAATTCAAGAGGATAAGGATGAATATGAGATGACAGCCTTAAGGGTTTAAACATCTTATCTTTGATTCTAGTGTGGACAATAGTGGGATGAAAATGAGGTTCAATGGACTGATTGCAAATTCCAATAGTGGTGGTAGAATATGGTACTATGATTAGAGGAGGTGGTGAATCGGTTGTATCATTCACATGGTTAAAAGGATGATCATGTTCATGAAGAATTTGAATATAAAAACTATTCTCATATGTTTCAGATGAAGGACTAGGGTTAACATCAACTATGTAAGAAGAATGCAAATCTTCTTCTTTCAAAGAAGGATATACAGTAGTGGTTTTATGGTCATCAGAATAAATGCAGCAGAGGATGATTCTCCTGACATATAAAGGAAAGGACAAGAAGGAATTGATAAAAAAGAATGTGAGCTCTTGAAGGAAACTAACATCTTGATACCTGGACTTCATGTGTCTTCCTCCCATTTTCTATTTGAGTTCGTTCCTCAGTGGATTTCTATA
This sequence comes from Picea sitchensis, assembly GCA_010110895.2. Taxonomy (NCBI): domain Eukaryota; kingdom Viridiplantae; phylum Streptophyta; class Pinopsida; order Pinales; family Pinaceae; genus Picea; species Picea sitchensis. Next base: position 49,079 of record SNQJ01S0068837.1, read on the forward strand.
AATGATTTGAATCACCATGAATTTCTTCAAATGTGTGGAGTCACCATGGTGGAAACATGCAGTCTTTTATGTCACCAATCATTTCTCACCATCAAGAATTGGTGGTAATCTGTGTCATACAACCCAAGGAATATATTCAACTTCGTCTCGGACAACGACGCCAAAAATGTAAGCACTGAGAGTCACCCTCAGACTGATAGAGGACAAGCCCAGTACCCATCACATAGATTTGTAATGGTAAATGTAACAACAAATTTGTTTTTAAAAGGTGAGAGGGAGTTAATAACAATTGTTCATCAATGAATAATGATGCCTACATCAGACCATGTTCCCACAGAGAAAGTCTAATCCAAATTTGAACAACAACAAGATAAAATTTGCAAAGAAGAATGAGTAAGAAACATAAAGAGAATAGTGCAGGTGTACATCTGGTCCAATTGACTAATCCATGAAGAAAATTCCAGAAATAAAGTTCCTCCCACTTCAGGAATTAAAATAAGTTTATGATGATGCTTTCACACAATCAAATCCTTTGTTGCATAAAAAAAAAATAGCATGAATCCTTCACACATAACCAAAAACTAGAAGAAAAAGGAAATAACTCCATTCCAAATTAGTATTAGCAACATCAATTGAAATACATGCTCTTCAGTGAGCTATACATAGCTGTAAAAACAAAACAAATTCTTTTCTATTACTTTGCCCCCTCCCTTAGCTCTTTCTAAACCTACTCTACTCTTGTACCATGAAATATATAGCACTATAGGTCCTTTCCAAATCACCAATTCGAACTCCAACCTCTTTCCAAAAATAGAAACAATTACAAACAAAGAATGACATGTTTTAACTGATTTCCTGCTTTTCAGGAGGTGAAATTTTGAAAAATAGGCTTCAAAATGACACTTGTAATTATCAAAAAATAATAGTTGTGTACAATATGAGAATGGTTTTTGTAGATAATCCCATTCTAAACAAAAACCTCTCTCGGTTTCTTGAAATTAATCTCCAACTGGACGGGATATGTGTCACAAAAACATGTCGCAAACAAGAAATCATGAAAACTGAAAAAATAGGGCTCAAAGATTCCTTCGAATCTCCCAATCCATGAAAAATGTGTCAAACATGAAAGAGGTTAATGTTATTGGATCCATTATTTACAATAACCTCCTTTGTGTTTTGAAAATTCATCTTGGTTCACCTGGAAATCCTCCTGGAAGTCAGCTGGTCAAAAATACCAGTTCATCAGTCTTAGAAGAAAGTTTTTGTAGCACATTCTGTAGCGCCTGTATAAATTCACAACGACTGAGCCAGTTCATAGCGCCAAAGGAAAATCAAGTAGCCAAACCCTTCCTAGCCTCCAAACAAGACAAAAAATATCATAGAGTACCTGATGACCCTAAGTTTGATGCTAGTAATTTTGAATTTGCACCAAGATGCTTGCAACCTATCCAACCCACAACCCTTTTCCTTACTTAGTTTGCGATGCTAATTCAAATATATCTTGCACACTTGAATGGATTTATAGTGACAAAGGGGATAATTTGAGTACAACCTGTATGTATGGCATGTCATGCAAATGATATAAAAAATGAAAGGTATGACTCATGAGGATTTTTACTTGTCATGATAACAATCTCATAGCTCAAATTTTAGACCAAGGCTATACATAGTATTATTCATTCTGAAACCAAATCTAACTTATGATTACAACCTAAAGACTCAACACCTATGTCCTATAAACCTTACGACTCAAATAACAAAACTAAGGTGATTTGTTTTGACCCATACAATCTTATGTGTTAACATCTAGTTCCACAAGGGATGGCATGCTCCCTGTGAGCTACCAAGAACATGCAGTTCCAGTTTCCTTATCCATTGGGATATGGATTCATCTGTGTGACTAACCTCTAAAACACTGCCAAAATATGCCATTTATTTAATCAAATTGACTGTTAAACCTGCTGTAAACTGAAGGAAAGAAAATGCTCGAGAAGCGAGCTTATTTCCTACACTACCCTACCTCTAACCAGATCTCTAGTTTGATCAGCTAAAGGCAGACTTCCACAACAACCATTCAAGTAATTTTAAGATTGAAACGATGTCGTCTTTGCTACTGATTAATGAATAATAACAAGAACATAAAAGCATCGATAGATACTCTTTCATAAATCCATACTCACCCATGAATGTCAGTGAAATGATAAAATCTGAATTTTTCAGAGAATCTGAAAAGTATAACTCCAACAAGGCTGCTATTGAATTCTAAAAACCATAGTCACAAAAATGCTAATTGAGAATAGATGATTTACATTGCATAAATCCCCCTTCGCTAAGAAAGATATGACCTCCCCTTGCCTTCACGTGCAACTCTTGACCATCAAGAATGGCAGTTTCCTCTTCATAAACATGATCATATGATAATTGCATAGCATGACTTAAAGCATTTTGACTATGATCAACTAAAAACATATAGTTATCTATGCATTCATCCACCAATGCATGCTCAAAATGATTTTGAAAATGAACATAAGCATGATGTACATTGCGATCCGTAGAAAAATATGAAAAATTTGAAGAAACTGTCAAATGTTGTCCCAAATTTGATTCATACTTACATTCATAGTGCTCCAAATCTGAAATATACTCACAGTGTTGTTGTTCAAGTGCATGCATATTTTCAAAGTATATTTGATCTTGAATCTGCTTGCAAGCCCAAATATTCTCCTTGACTTCCTCTACATATTCAAACAACCTTCTTAAAGATGAAGATTTTATTTCTTTTAGGAGAAGGACAAGCTCTGAATGCTGAGACATTAAATAGTACACCATGGAAGCATCCTCGGAAGGTCGGATATCCAATGGCATGCTATGATAAACTCTGTAAAAAACCATCTTTTAAAGACAACCATAGCTTCTTTGTCTCCTCTCCTCAAAGTATTAAAATCAACAAGGTATTGATCCAAGGACTCTTTCTCACCCCAATACTTTAAAAATATGTTGCATAGCCTGATCCAAGAACCAATAGAATCAACTACCAAACCTTTAAACCACACAACAACATCTCCAAACAAGGATTTTGAGAACAATCTCATGGTAACATCTTCATGTTCTATCTCAAACTTATCAACAAAGTTCTCAAAGGCTCCCAAATGTCTCTCAGCTGTAACATGATCCTCTCCAGAAAACCGGGGAAGATACTTGAAGAATTCAAGAGGATAAGGATGGAGATGATATGACAGCCTTAAGGGTTTAAACATCTTATCTCTGATTATAGTTTGGACAACAGTGGGATGAAAAGGGAAACTCAAGTCAATGGTTGGTAGGGGAGCATTTAATAAAGCATGGGTGTAAGGTAGTAGTTTCCAAGAGACATGGGTATTACATGAGTTACTCTTACCAATGACCACTTTTCTTCCCTTATTATGGCATTATAGTTCCTTGTTGCTCAATATTTAACATTATAGTAGGTTATATAACTTTAAAATTCGATTATTATTATTATTATTATATTTTTTTTTTATACATACATTTATATAACTCGACTACATTAGGATAACATCCACATTGTAAATACTATATTATTATATTTATTTTGTGTGCATACCTTTGCATAACTTGATGAGACTAGAATAATATACATATGGTGATACTTGAAAACATAACATCCACACCATAACCCTAGTTCACTATTTAAACTCACAAACATTCACTAATTAGACCTTTCACTTGAACCTCATCCTAAAGATATTAACAATGTAGTTGACATGCAATATCATTATAACTCACCTTATTCGCTTAACACCAATCTAATAAATCACATCATTACAACATCCACACGATTAAATTCAACGTAGTGTACAAGGTAGATTAATTAAAGTATTACAATTATTTACATAACTTAAAAATGTTAAGGGTTTGAATTAATAATATAAGAATGATTGTTATGTCCCAACGACGATAGGGACATAGCTATTAACGTTTGATCTATCTCAATAATTCATCCATATTATTCTAAATTATTTTCCCTATAGTTTAAACTATGGTTGATTTTCTTTTATGTTTTATGACTTTTTAAATTTGATTTCTCTACACTTTTATTAGCCCTATCAAACATTTGTTCTTTACTTCGATACCAAATTTGTTCATGTTATGCAGAGTTGGCGATCCTCAAAATCCAAAATCCAACACAAAAGGAAAAAGCTAGCAATGAGTTCAGGTATGTACAGTTAATTTGTTTTTCAAGGTTTTGTGTATAAAGTGGTTTTGCAAACGATATTTGAGTATTTAGAGTATATTTTTTAAATATTAAATTTCTCTTTATAATTTTAGATCACAAATTTTTATAACATGCTTTTAAAATCAAACTTAATAAATACAACTTGACTATCCATGCTTTGAAAACGTCTAATTGAGGGTTTGGTTTTTTTCTTTGGAACCGCCATTATCCATCTCTTCATACTTTATTTTTAAAATACAAACTTATTATTAACTCATGGTGACATGTCTCAATATGTAATTGGATACCATATAATTATCAATACTATTTAATATTGGATTCAATATAATTATCACTACTATTTAATATGTAATTGGATTCCATATAATTATCACTATTATTTATTGATAATAAAGCACACTATTTTTCTATGAAACAAGATTTCTATAATAACCAAATATATAATATAGAAAATAAATCTCATTAAATTACCATA
>SNQJ01S0068838.1:0-39210 GCA_010110895.2 Picea sitchensis
TTTGAGATTTTCTTTGTCAAGATAGATTGTGAATATCATCAGATCTATGCTCTCAAAATTCTTGGAGTCAAAGTGTGTGGGGAACGAAGGACAGTTGGAAGGGACCTTATGACATCAAGGCAACGGTTGTAATCTCTCTTTCACATTTAATATGATACAGTAATACGATTCTTTCTCATAAAGCTATTTCCACTTTATTGTATAATTCCTTGATCATATACATAGATTGACTGTTGAATAGATTGTGTTTTCTTCACTTTGGTTGGTTTGTGTTGTCTTGGTCTTGGCTGCACAAAAGAACTGGAGCGAAGCAGGAGAAACAAAGACCATATGAAGATATTATAAGGTATGTAACTTATTCTTTCCTCCTAGTTAATTCAATGGTTAAAATCTAGGGAAAGAGTCATGTTCTATCTTGCTTTGTTCTAGATCCAGGTGGATCTAGGGAGATCGGTTTGTGTCTGCACTTACAGATTTATCCAATAACAGTATGATGAAGAGACAAGTGGATTTTCCAACCTAGACACAAAGCGAGTGAAAGGGTTTCATGTTCAAAAGTGACTCTTCCATGGAATACAGGTTTATAAACATTTTTTCCCCATTTTTTCCCCCACCATCTCTGGCAAGTACCTCTTTATTTTTACACAAGCTTGAGGAAGATAACATATGCTTGAACTATAATCTCATCCTTCACATGAGTCCCTCGGAGCATGTTTAACAAACCCTAGGAAGGAGTGGTTCAGTTCCATATGGGACTTTTGATGTTTGTTTTATGAGTCCAAAGAAAGAAAACTCACGGGTTTTTCATGTTTAGAGAGTCTGAAAAACACTTAAAGAAAACTCCAAAATGTCCTTTTTTGTAAAGTAGTCTAATGAGATTGAAAAATAGATAAAATACTACTCAACATATGTTTTCTTCAAATACTTTAACGAGTGTAAAAAGAACAAGATTGCTCATCCATATTTTCATGTTTAGAGAGTCTGAAAAGAGATTAAAGGGAACTCCAGGGGGTTCCTTTTTCGTATAACCTTTATGAGTTCGAAAAAGTGATAAAAAATTACTCAGTTACATTCTCATGTATTTACGAGCACGAGAAAGAACAAAGGCTATGCTTGGGATTTTTTTCATTTTTACACAAGCTTAAAACAAAACAAAACTATGCTTTGGATAGATTTTATTTTTACAGAAGCTTAAAACTAGCCAAAACTATGCTTGGACCTGGTTTCATTTTTACACAATCTTGAACCAGAGGAAACTATGCTTGAGGTAGGTGGTTTCAGTTTTACACAATCTTGAACCAAAGTAAAAACTATGCATGTGACTTCCCAATGCATGGTTCATGAATTTGCATGGTTGGTACCTAGCCCCCAGCTTAAGAAGCTAGCATCTCAACTTCAACATGAATTCTAGGGGCTATAGGAATTTCCCCGTAAGATTTGTTTCATCCAACTGCAAATGTGTATGACAATAAGCTTCAAATACTAGATGACAGACTTGACTCAAATAGAGAGGGGGAACAATTTTTTTTATTTTTTAACAAACTTGACACAAGAATAAGAACTATGCTTGAGAATCCAGGTTCAATCCCCAGACCTCTGTTTCATTTTTTAACGAGCTCGACACAGTAAAAGAACTATTCTTGTAAGATTTATTTCATTTTTTAACGAGGTTTCTACAACAATGCGAAAACTATCCTCACAATTGGTTTCATTTTTTAACGAGCTTGAAATCAGAAAACCATGCTCAAAGCTAGTTTCATTTTTTAATGAGCTAAAATTAGAAAACCATTCTCAAAGTTGGTTTTATTTTTTAATGAGATTCAAATCAGAAAACCATGCTCAAAGCTAGTTTGATTTTTTAATGAGCTTGAAATCAAAAAACCATGATCAACTTCTCTTCTTGATCATGGCTTTGAAGAGGACAATGCTCTGGAAGGACACCATGTCAAGGAACAAAACTCGGTCATGGATTCCAAGATATCTTCCCTTGATGGAAGAACCACATTATGGAAAGACACCATGTCGAGGGTTGTGACGGGGGTAAGGAGATCAAGCTCCAATAGCCCTACCGAAGAGATCACCATGTCAACTACCAGATCTAAGTCATAAGAGTTTGAGCGTACAGTGAGAGGCTCATCTGCATTAGTAGTTGAAGGCATGGGAGACAACGCCACATAATTGTCCTATGGTGGGGGAAATATCGCCTGCATATAATAACCATTTAGGGAGTTCATTGAGTTGATGGTCAAGTTAGGGCCAATGAACGAAAGTTGATCAATAGTCACAATTCTTCCATCATGAGGGAAAGATATCACATGAAAAAGAGTGGACACAATAACTTTCATGGCATAGACATATTCTCTCCCAAGGAGTAGTGTGAAATCCAAGGGGTCTTGGACTACCATGATGTCAATAAAGACAATTTTCCCTCCCAAAGTTACAGGAAATTGAGGAAGGGTCCCTAAAGGTTGACTGGTTCTTCTATTAAAATCTAACATATTTTGTGTAACCAACGCAAGATGAGGACAACCCAAATCTTGCCAAGCAATAGAGGAAAAAATACTAATGAGCACACCTTCATCTATTAGCGTCTGAGGAACGTCCCAACCATAAACCTATACTATAATCTGGAAAGGAATGTGAGAGGGAAGACGAGGTACAGTTAGTGCACCCCAATCAAAAAGGATGGCCTCATTACTTGGAGGGTGTTCCACAAGAGAAGGAGGAATGCCCCCAAACATGGTAGAGTCTGTATCAATGAGAAAAACATGGGAAGTATTAGGTTTAATCTCGAGCAGGAGATTAGGATCTACTGATGACGATATCAAATCAACCATTTGGGTTGCATTCTCCAAGGGGAGAATGGGGTCAATGGATGGAAACAGATTGACTGCTTGGGTTTCACTCTCTGGAAGGAGAGTGGGATTGACTGAGGATGGGATCAAATAAACCACTTTATCAATTGGTTCAGCTAAGGATGTGACCATATTGAATACATGATCAACCAGACTAACCAATGAAGTGACCAGATTGATAATTCCATCAACTACAGGTGGGTTGAGAGTAAGCTTGTGATAAGCAGCTAGAAGTTCAGGCTAGTAAATAGTCATGTCTTCCATTAATTTTGAGGCTTCTCCCATATGGGGGAAAATGTGATTTTGATGACTCCCTCCACATAACATACACGGGAACATGACTCTACTTTTCTTCTTCCCAATGGTATCCTGACTAGTTGATGAGACGTCATCAACATGTTGTTCAGAGGATGACGACATGGGTTGGTGAGGGTGTGTAGACCATGATTCTATAACCTTGGATAGACTAAGGAAATCCTTAATAAGATGGACACCCTTACAAATCCTGCAAGGGTACCTGGGCTTACGTCTTGTTTGGGTGATATTGGCATCATCAACACTCCCAACATGATTAACAATAATTGGTTTCATTCCAACATGTTCGACAATGGTTGGAATTTTGGAACCTTGCTTATTTTTATTCTTCTTAATCTTCCTTTTCTTCTTCTTCTTATTCACCAGGTTACTAGCCTCAGAGCTTTCACTTGGCGAAGAAGATGAAATGGAAAAAGACCCTGCAAGTGAAGAAGGAGAAGAAGATCTTATTGGTGAAGAAGGTGAAGGATCTACATGAGGTTGATGTTCTTGGGTGGAAGTGCTTAAAACCGAAGCACTTGCTTCATTTAGGATTATCTATGTGGAAAAAAACCATACTGGTAATCCAATTGTGAGACCTGGAAGGATCAAAGTAGCAATGTGAGGAGGAGCAATGTTTCCATAAGAAGAAAAAACAAACGGTTCCTCTGGAAAAGGGGTTCTCTCATTGGTCATTCCAGGAACTGACACCATGAAATAAAGATCCAACCTAGAGTCTTTTATGGAAAAAAAATAGTACACGCTAAAAATCTAGGAAGAAAACAAGCAAACAAAACCTTCTTACAATGAACACACTAGTTGGTGATGAAATCCAACATCACGGGAACAATGTAAGAAGGGATTGAGATAGAGCGGGTGGAAAAGTTACGTTGATGACATACTTAATGGACTTACACCTTGGTGCAATCTCCCACACATAATCGTGGGTATACCTTCCAAGGAGCCCAAGTGAGTTTGGACAACATCGCTTCCAGGTACTGTGAAGACTTTCCCCTCCAAATTCACCTTGTGTAAAGACCCTAAAGAGATAGGCCACTAAGGTTACTAATTACTACAATAATGCCTAGGGAAATAGTCAACAGTCCGATCCACGATCAAATGCAAGTTATCTAGCCCGAAAGTAACTCGAAAGGATTCCACTCATAATCATGGGTATAACTTCAAGTGACCCCCAATAATACGCACAATCTCTACACCAAGACCGAAAAAGCAGGGTGAGTAACTCTTCCAGTCTTAATGAGACCTCAGGTTTGACCCTTGTGTTAAAAGGGCTTCCCAGGACAAAATGTACCAAGTGGATTTAACTCTCCCTATCACAAGATACTATGTTTGTTTGCAACTTTGGAAAGTTATCTTTCACACCTATTCCAAAGCTCTACAACTAATCTAATGTAGGTTTTCTACCAGAAAATATAAAAATGTCTAATCAATTTTTATAAGCGCTTTATTTTAAGGTTGTTGTTTACTTAAGAGGAAAATGGTCTGGACTAAATGGTGTTTTGACCGACTCTAAACAATGAAAAGAAATGAGAATGCAAATATTTCACTTCGATGAAAGCTATACTACGAGAAGGAGAAAATGTTTATCATTCACACATGAATAATGTCTAAAAATTTAATTAACCTCATCAATATCAATATATTAAAGAAATGAGCCAAAGAGACTGTACACCAATACATGATTCTTTCCCCCCCCCCCAATCATTCAAGAATTCAAGATTAAAAAAGTCAAAAACCATGCAATTTCGCTACTTCAAATGCAAATATGCCCCCAATCTAATGCAAAGAAAGAAATTACAATTTTTGTTTCAAAGATAGCTAAAAGTAGATTCAAATCTATCAAGCAGACTATAATCAGACCCAACAAATCACCCCAAAACCATATCTAAGATCTGGGCAAGAAAAACCATAAAAAAAATTAAAAAAATCAGAATCGTCGCAGGCTACAGACTAACACAGCGCGACAATCCTTGATCGTTGTAGACTAGAGAACAAGTACAATGTGATGATGTCACACTGTGTCAAGAAGGCAGGGTGCATTAGGGTGCATCAATACTAGATCGTCTCACTGTCTCTCAAAATAGGGTGCGACAATCAAAGAAAAATGGAAAAAAGAAAAAGAAAAAACGTTTTTCTAGTGAAGTTTAATAGTCAGAGAGTCAAGTTGGATCTCCCAGTGACACGAAAAACATAACCCAGGAAATCAAAGCAAGAAATCAAGACAAACTAGGAAAACAATCTGTTCCCCAGTATGGTTGCTAATTTTGTTATCGGGAAAATTGTTAAGTGCATACACAAATCAATCCCCCTAGCTTCACTACGAAACTAGAACAAAAAAATATAGTATACTACTCTTTCCTTAGATTTCAATTATCAAATGAGAATTAGATTTCAATTATCAAATGAGAAATGGATCTAGAACACACCTTTTAAATATCGAAGATCTAACTTCGCCAATGCAATCCAAGCTCCATCGTAAGGCTTATGGAGAAATATTTGCAAAGGAACGCAATCCAATAAAGACAAGAATGATCGAGCCTACTTGATGTGAAACTATGTATGTGATCAAGGAATCATACAATATCAACAAATAAGATTCATATAGGAAAGAAAAGTGCATTTGTATTAAATAATAGGAAAAGAGATTACAGCCAAAGCCTTGATGTTGTAAGGCCCCTTCCAACTGTCCCTCATTTCCCACACACTTATAATCCATAGAAATTGAGATTGTAGATCTAATAGCTACTCACAATTTATCTTGACAAAGCAAAGCTCCAAGCCAACATAGGACCAAAAAATCCAAGCTACAAAAATTACTCAAACCCAATCAAGACAAATTTCCCAAGCTAACTTTATCTATGAGATCTCCTCTCCTTTTATAAGTTGAAGAGGATAAGGTGAGGAGTTTAGGATGATTCCACTAAATTAGAAAAGAGAGTAAGATCCAAACCAATCAGAGGCCACCTAACCATAGAAGCTTCTCCTTCTAGAAGCATCGAGAGGATGCTCGTTTTTCCCACGTACGAAAATCATCGCACCACTAGAACTGAACAGAGTGCACAGACATCACAATATAGGTATAGAACAACATGTGATTATCTGGGATCATCGCACCCCTAGAATTGGGCAAGGTGTGATGATCCTCCTTACTAGGGTTTTTACAAGGGAAAATATGATTTCATCTCTCAAGTAAAGTTCTTGTCCCTTATTTCTTCAGGAATTTAGGCCACTGATCCTTCTGAAGACAACATATATGTTTACATCATTAACATTCATAAGGGTGATGAAAATAATGTGTAACAAAGGGGGCTCTAGGGTTATGTCTCTTCACCAAGCACGGTCGACTTCTTACAATAGTGGTTAAAACCAACTTAATAAACCCTAGGGACCAACTTCCCAAATACCACCATATGAATATGGTTTGACCAATCCACAAGAGGGTATTTGGTCTTATACAATACCCGATATGATCAATCCACAAAAGGGGATATAATATGTATAATAATAACTCAATTATAATTAGAATATTCCTCACAATTACAATATTTCAACAATACCATAGCATCGAATATGGGATATATTTTTTGGTTGTATTATTCATGTACTTTAAATGTAGTTTTAATTTTTTAATCTTGGATTATTCTCGTTTCTTAAATTTCATTTTCGTTTAATCCATATTTCCTCCCCCTAATACATAAACATTTGAAAGGTTTCTTGGACAATGACAATGGATATGTTAGAAATAATGAAAAGAGGTTTTACATGGCATTCATGATATGATTATGGGAAATCATTTGGACTTTGGAACATATTTTATGATGGAGTTTTTATTGTTTAAAAAATGCGACATTAATCTCCTTGACATTTGTTTCACTTTCCATACATTACACAACTCCTCACATTCCCAATTACATTGAACTTCCCATGTTTTAATAGTAATCAGTTGTATGAAATGGTGAAGTATTTCAAACAAGATATTAGAGTTTGTCTTGAGAGTTATCCTTTCCCCATTTTATCCCCATTTTCTTTCATGTTTTTTTGTTGATCGAGTCAAAGCTATTTATATAACTATGTTAATGCAATGGTATTTGATGTTTCAATTGACATTGTATGTAGACTCTAACTTAGCCTCATACTTTATAGATAATATTTTTCAATAGAGGCATCTGTGGTAGAGAAAACAAAGGCATATGAACAAGACCATATGATTTTCGACAAGGGGGAAACAAAAGCCTTCAATTTTCAATTCATTTTGATGTTAATTCATAAGAGTTTAATTAACTTTTACAGACTAGCTTCTTAAACTTAGCTAGGAAAAGAGACTTCCAACCTCCTCATCCACATGGACAACCACCTTTTCAACCCCATCCCAGTATCTCTGGCATAACAGTTGGTCCACATGCGCCTTTACCACCCAAAATCTCAATCAATGATGGATGTAATGATATTGCACATTTGTCTTCCCCTTGTGTTGTAGGATGGCCAAAAATTTCTTTATCATTTCCACCACCACATCCTACTAATAAATATGATAAATCCATTGTTTCCATTTCTTAACATGCATTACCAAAAACTTTCAAAGCCCAAGAACTATAGCCTTGCAAAGGAAAATGACCTACCCATTCTATTGACTCCAACCAATCTCAAGCATCCTCACACTCCATCAATTCACATTCACAACACCCTTGACATGAGGATGGACACACCCCTTTTGAAGAAATGCATCCAAAAGCATAAATAGTTAAAGTTAAAATTCCTATTAAGACAAATTCACAGATGCCCAAGGTAATAGAATCAAAGGAAAGTGAACAGAGGCAAACTGCCTCACACAAAAAAATATGATTTATTATTTTATGATGTTAGTTATTTTGGATTCATTGTTGGATAGTCACTCATATTTTGGAAAATAATTGTTTTAGAGAGTAGATATATTATATTTATTTTGAATAGTAGTTAAGTTTTGACAACTTGTTGATTTATTCAATTTTAGGCATGTATGAGCATATGTACTTAATATTTGGGAGTCACAAGTGTGTTTTGGAATATTTTCTGAGAGATAATTGGGATATATGTTTCTTATAAAGTTTTGATGACATTGATTCTTTTTTATTGATGGAGGAACAAGGGGATATTTTGAAAATTAAACAAAAGATTTGTTTTGTTTTTTTTCAAAAAATCTGGTGGATTTTTATTAATAGAAAAAGGCATGGCCTAGACCATATAGTACAAAAAAGAGTTAAAAAAAACACAAATCCAACTCTATAAGATCTTCTATAAGACAAATGATTATCCTCCAACTATTACTTCTCCAAATCCTAATACTACTTATAAGCTTGGCAATATAGATTCGGTAGTATATACTATTTATACAGACTATTAAACAAAAAATACTTTAATCATTATTGACTTGTTATGGAAAAAAGTAATTATCTTTTTTATCTTGGTCCTCAATGACTTTCACATGTGCATTCAGGTCCAGAAAATTCCCCACATCAGTTGCTTCCCCTCCTATATGTTCGTCTACCAAACTTGAATTACCAGGTTCCTCATTCCTCTGAGCTATCTGTATTTGGAGAGAGACCAACTGACTGTGCAAGAATCCCACTTCATCCTGAAGCTAGCCAATAAGAACATAATGTTGAACAAGAATAACAAAGGTAAATAATGTTGTAGAATTGAGTGAACTGACCCTGATAGTTAAGATTTTCATTTCCTCTATATTGTTGGCCTCCATTTCCACATCCAAGTTTTCAAATTAATCCTTGTTATCCATAGTATTTCCTTTTTCAAAGAGAATTCATTGAGGATTGAATTGAATGTTGTAGATGGGATGCTTAAGCACATCAATCATCCAAGCATGACATGTTGCAAAGCTCCTACTAGTATATTTCTCCACTCCACCATAATTATATACAGAATTGTAACCACTAGTTACTAAATCAGAACCCAATCTATCAAAAGACACCCAGAGGCTATCTAGTGTCCCAACCTAGCCGAGCGTCAAGAAACCTAGGCATTTCAAAGAAAAGCTAGCCGACCAAGCTTTTACAACTTCATAATATAACTTAATCCTATATAAACTCAACTAACTATAAGTTCGACATACCTGCATATCAATAACATGATTATTTCCCACAATATGGCCATGAATCATCAATATATTGCTGACGATGCCTTCCATAGTTAGGCTGAAGATAAGTACTTTTTCATGCTTTCCACCTTCCTCCATAATCACCATACGCCTCCCCTACTTCAGAGCCATCAAATTAGGAACTAATTCGAGCCCAAGACGTACATACCTCCTTCGTCTAAAGATCCATCCATGAACTAATATATATAACCCATTAATGGTATTCATTGCACTCAGACCCATATGACTAGTGGCTAACTGAATGTCCTTATTTTCTAAGACATCAACTACTTTGTTATGATGTCTAAAAATATGGTAGAATTGAGCCTTAAAACTTTGGAAATAAAATCTAATGTGATTCACTAGATTTTTTAGGCCTATATCTCTCGACTCTTGGGGAGGAGGCCTTAATAAAATAACAAATTGTATTTTTGGAGTCTCCAACTATATTTAGGGCATCGAATTGTCTATGCTTTTCTAATTGTACACCAGTGAAAAGAGCATATGTTTCTTCTTTGTTATTGGTGGTGATCCCTAAATTCTAATAATACTCCAATACTTGTTTTCCTCTAGTGTCAAAGAGAACCCCTCCCACACTTGCCTCCTTGAAAAATTAAACAAAAGAGTTTTTAGGGGGTCCCCACATATTATTTAATATTTATTACACCCTTATCATTATTTATTAATATTTTATTATGATTTGTCTCTATTTAACTAAAAGTAGTTGATACTACTCAAGACAACTTTTGGAGAATAAAAGGAGAATTGAAGGGACAAGAAAGAGAGAGAGAGATAGAGGCACAAACTCTGATAAGGTTTTCTCTTTCTCTATAATGATATTACATTACTACTTCATTCATTTATGAAATACTTATAATCTAAGAACTTCTTTTTGATAGTAGGGTGTTACTGAAGGTGGCAATAAGGAGGACCAAAAAGCATTTGGTTATTGACATGCTTTATAAGGTTGATCATCTGTTTTTTATAGTCTGTAAATTATTATTGGACTTCTGAATTGATTTTCAGTGCTAATTAGGAGTTTTGTGCAAAGTCAAGGCAGTGGAAAATTGTAGCTTGTTTTTCCAATTATTTTTCAGTCTTGGTTTTACTTAGAAGATACCAGTCATCTCTATGTGATGTATCCTTTGACTTCTAAGTATATTTTTTTGGTCCTTACCCATTATTGGTATGAAATAATGTTTTTGGGTGTATTCTAGAAATGAATAAATGAAATCACTTGATGATTTTGAGGTCTCATTTTGGACTATATGTGTGATCTTATTTCATGTTTTATATTTTTATAATTGTTCATTAAATATGTTATATTTTTCGGATATAAATATTTTTGTTTCTTTATCATAACACAACATAAAATATAACATTGATCTTAAGAACATATTTCTTGAAGATTAATTCATATTTTGAAAAACGATATAAACATAGGGTAACAATCCTGACTATATTGCCTTAGCCCAACAATATTTAAAAATGTTGGTATTATGATAACCATTCCTTTTCATCAAAAACCAACATACATAACATTTTTGAACTGCACATGCTGTGAACAACCCCAAATTAAAAATACTGAAGAGAATTTTGAACCCCAGAAACTCTAAGGCCATTTGAATTCACAAATGTGAATAACTAACTGATGAAACAAGCCAAGCATGCAATTTTTTTTCTTAAACTATAAATTCCACTTCAAACTCATTTATAAACAAATTGCATGCTTGGTTGTATGATCATAACTAGAAATGTGAGAACAAGGATATAACATGTATCTTTTTTACCGAAATGGTCCAAGATACGTGTTGTGTGTAATCAATTTTCCACCCAATCGTAGGAATCCACTACAAATTCCTCCCCCAATTCAACCTATGAGGATAACAATGGACAAGAAACTAGCTAAGGACTCTTAGATCACTAACCCAAATCAACCTCTCTTGAACTCTGTTGGGGATTGGGTGTAACCTGATATGAAAAAAATAAACATAATTCTAGATAACTGAAGAGGATAAGTTTCAAAGAAAAAAGGTCATGTCTAAAGACACCATTACAAAACAATGCGTATTGAACATAAGAACCATGTTCAACATCAACATACAACTCTTGCACATGAATTTTTTATAATGAGCTATTGGGTTTTCTATTCATAACTCACCAAATTTCTTGGAATTGAGAATATATTGTCCACATATAACCATTGATGGTTAGAGTTGACTCCGTCAAATATGTGTTGTATATTCAGATTGATAAGGATGCTTGAGCCAGCCATCCATGCATCAAACTCATAGTGGATTACTCATCTCTAAATTCTTTGAATTTTTCAAAGAAAAGATTCTTGTTCTTCAGAAAATAAACTCAAGTATAACAAGAGACATCATCAATGAAATTCAAGATATATCTTGCACCTTCTAAGGGAGGTATATTGATGCATTAGATATCATTGTGAACCAACTCTAGGAGGTTCTATGCTTGCCATGCTTTTCCAGAGTCAAAGAGTGATTGATGATGTTTTGCAATCACACATCCTTTACAGACTATAGTAGGGGAAAAAATGTAGGTAAACCAACAACCATATTATGAGTTTCCATCGGCTGCAGACTTAAAAAATTTAGGTGTTTGAATCATTCATTCCAAGTTCGACTTCATTCATCAGTGTGAGAAATAAGAGAAGTTGGTTCAAATTTAGGTTGATATGTGTCACAAAACTTATACAAATTATCCTTCGAGTTAAGAAACCCTCTGATGACAATTGACCGACCTTTCTTCAAATCTTGAACAAAGAACCAATTTGGATAAAAATCCACAATTTTACATGTTTCTCTTACCTAAGAAATTGAAAATATATTGGCACTGAGGTTCGGTACATGATATACATTGACAATTATTCCATGTCAACAAGAAAATCACCCTTACTAGCAATATTGAGAGAAAAATCATCAGCAACATAAATCTTTCTCTACACACCTTCATCTAAGGAGGTGAAAAAGGAATTTTCCTTAGCCATATGATGAGTGCACCAATATTTGAATACCCATTCGTTCTACACAAAATGAGACAACAAGGCTTGGGAAGTTCTAACTTGGAAGGTGAAATAATCAGTGGGTCGAGGAACAATCAACATGTCTCCTTCGAGGTGTTTAACCTTCTCCTCTAAGTCATCTCTATTCGTATAGCATACCTTCTCCATATGTCCATTATTTTCAAAGTATTGACATATCTTCTTTATTCAATTATTATGACGTGCATCTTTCTTCCCTTTATGTTTTTGGTTGAGGCATCCATGTCTATGTATATGGGTATCAAACCATCCTCTTTATTTTTGATTTTCCTTTCCATTTCCCTTCAACAAGTGGGATTGATGTTTGTCATCAATATTTCCTTCATCAAGAAATTTGCGTTGATGAGTGATCAATAGGCTACAAAAATATTCAAATATGTAATCCTTACCATCTTCCCTGTGTTCCTCCTAGTTGGTGCAGGAAGTCAAAAAGTACACATCAATTGGTGTTCTCAAATTCATTAGGACTAGCTCAATGCATATTCCATATTTCTTCTAAAAATTGTTTCCACACTCATCAAATTTTAATGGTGGTTCCTTCACGCATGCCAAATAGTCCTCTATTTTTTCAAAAGAATGAGGATAGAGAGAGATCAACTCCTCCAATTGCATGATGTGGCTTTCACCGACTTTGTTAAACAATGACTTGAACTTCTTCAAGAATTGATGAGGGCAGTCAATTCCACTCAGACGAAAATGAATCTCCTACAAGATATAGTTCTTGATGACCCCCACATTCTCATCCTTCTTTCCATCAAAAATGAAATTTTCCTGACCATCTATTGGATCTAGAATCAAAGTCTTTGTTTATTTCCACAATCCTTTACTCTTTAGTAGGGTTTCCATGTATGGTTCCCATACCACATAATTTGATCCATTCAAAATCACATAATTGATCTTCAAATCCATATTCAATATCTAGACAGATCGTATTTATTTCCACAAGTTACAGTATGAAAATTTCTAGCCTAGAGTTAGTCACACAATATATTAGAATCAACATAATTTGCAAACAAATAGAGAGGAAAATAATTTTTTTTACCAACAAATATTTGATATTCTTTACATGATCTAACCTTTATATTTACTTCTTAAAATAACTTTGGCCAATAGTAACCTGCTCTTAAAATTTTGTATGTTGTATCTTTCCAAGAATGATGGCCTCCAAAGATACCTTTATGAAATTCATAGATAACTCCCTCAGTTTCTTCTTCAACCATACAATTCAAAAGAACACCCAAAGTATCTTTCAAATAAATCTTCTCATCAATAATGAAATATTTAGTAGCGTGCAATTTAAGAGATCTATATTTTTCTTTATTTAAATAAGATGGGCATTCCAAAGTTTGGAAATATGAAAAAATATCCTTATACCAAATATATGAAAAAACAATTTCATGTACCCTTTTAAGAGGATGATGTAAATTCGTTTCCTCCAAATCTCGTATAAGATATTCTACTATTTGTGACATGAGATTTATTCCGAGAACTTTGTAATTTGATTATACCAACAATTTTTCCAAGCCTTGTTCTTTAACTAATTTTGTGGGTTTTATTTCAAGATCATATTCTTGAATTTTTGCTATCCATTTACCCCTTCTTCCATCATTGTCTAGTTGATTCACAATATCTTTTATTGTACTATTTTCCACATATGAAATTATTTTGTAGTGTAAGATATAAGCTCTAAAAGATTTTAGAGACTTAACTGATGCATAGGCCTATCTCTCAAGAATATTATATTAAAGTTTTGAATATCTTAATCTCTTACTAAATAAGACAATTGGTTGTTCATAATTCTCATCATTCTTCTGTAAATAACTGCAAAAATAATATTTTCATAAGCGAAGGAGAAACTAAGAAAACCTTTGTAATAATTTGGACTTACCAAAACTAGTGCTTCACCCAAATCTTTCTTTATCTGTTCAAATGAATGTATATATTTTGAATACCACTTGATATCATTATCTTTCTTCAACATATATGTTAAATCTTTAACAATTTCAACAAAGTTTGGAATAAATCTTCTCAATTTTTTTTTATCTTACTCAAGAATGATTGTATCTCTTTCTTATTTCTAGGTAATCCAACAACTTTGAATTTTTCAACTCTATGAGGATCAATTTTAACACCTTCCTTAGAAACGATATGTCCCAATAATTTACCTTACAACATTACAAAATGATATATCTTAGGATTCAAAGATAAACCATATTTCTTACATTTCATATATGTTTGTCTAAGATGTTTTAAATGATCTTCATATGAATTTGAAAAAACACTCAAATCATCCAAATAATTAAGAAAAACAATATCTCTTTCAGCAACAAAATCTGTGTCCATATCCTTCTAAAAGGTTGCATATGCATTCATCAAACCAAATGACATTTTATCATACATGAATGTTCCCAAAGGTGTAGTAAATGAGGTCAATTCTCTATCATCTTTATGCATAGCAATCTCATTGTAACTAGAAAAGCCATGAATCATAGAAATTCTATTGGCTCTAACTACTCTATGCAAAATATAATACATCTTAGGGAGAGAGTATTTATCCTTTAGTGAAGACTTGTTTAAATTTCTAAAATCAACACACAATCTGATTTCACCATTTTTCTTCCCAACAACAACTAAGTTTACTACATAAGAAAAATATATGAGAGGGATTTTTATCTTGGCATCTAACCGTTTCTTTAATTCCTTTTTAATGATAGGAAGAAGAAAAGGATTTAATTGCCTTAATTTATTCTTAAATGGTTTTGAACTAGCTTTAAGTGGAATTCTATGTTGAATAATACCGGTGTCATAATTATTTAAGTCCTCATATTTCCATGAAAAAACCTCAATACATTCTTTGAATAGACCAAAATACCTTCTTTTTTTTTATCAACATGTAAATTTTTTGAAATTTTGATGTACCTCAACTCTATCAGTTCCAATATTTCAATATTCCACTTCTTCAATATGAGGATGTATAGAAGGTTTGACAACAAAATCATTCTCATCAAATAATTTTTTCTGATGGTATTAGTCCTTTTGGAATATAATTATTTTTTAATAACATAATATTTCAATTAGCAATCATATTTTGCAATTCAATATTTGAATGAGATTCTTCTTTTAATTGATAATTATCCTTTTCATTATCCTATTGTATATGAGTAGCATAAAACGTTTCTACAATTTCCAAGAATTTTTTGATTTGTTGATCGTCCTCAAACACTTTCCAGTGTTTGACATTATATGGGGTAAAAGGTTGATGCCTCATATCTAATTCATATTTTAATCTGGGAATAATTGGAGGTATGAAAGTACTTGTTTCTACTGTCAATGAATCCGTTTGTTGTTTTAAATGTCTAGGAATTGCATGCATATTAAATGATAAAAATAATTTTTTTTTTTAACTAAAACGGTTATTTTTATTTGAAAATTGATACCAGTTGGGCCGAGGCCTAATCAACCATCATTACAAGGGAACAACTTCATCCTTAACCTGATTACATCATTTCCCATTCTTACTATGATATGAGGTGAGATAGATCTCAATCTATGGGATGGGAATTCATAGGGGGCTTCGTCATTTTTGTTGATCGCAACTAGGGGAAATAGGCAACCCATATTCGCCTTTGCATCTACTTCCTTGTTCGATCCACATAGGATGTGGTAAAAATGGGAGGAGGAGAAATATTATAGCACTTGTCTAAGCCTTAGAAGTGTCTTGTTGATCACTAGATTGTTGAAGTGATCATTCATATTTAAGGTCTTACTCATGATTTCAAAGTCTCCGAAAACTTCTATTTCTTTAATTCCATTTTCCCATGGTATTTCATAAGCTTTGAGCAACTTGATAATTTTGGCCTGGTTATTTTTTCTCTAGCCTAGACCCCAACTAAAGTTGTCTTTTTGAGATCCATCCAAGGAGTAAATAACTTTGCCTTATCCCACGTTCCCTGGTTTTTCTTTAGAGGCTCCATCGGAAAAGATGGAGGATATGCCTTGCGTCCTCCACTAGTCATGAAAAACTACATTCTTGTCTCACAAATGCCAACCTGGAGTGATGTAGGGAAGAGTAGAGGATTGTTTTCTATCTCAGAAGGTGAAAGTACCAATCCATTTATTTTCTACAGGAAGAAGAGTAGTTTCATTCTTGAAGGAATAGTTTGCCACTGTTTCAAGAAGGAGAGATTTTTATTTCACAACTACCAAAGGGGGGAAAGGAAAAGTGTTGTTAAAAATATTATCATTTTTGGGAAGACATAGTTTCCAACAAATGTATTTAGGGATGGCCTGCCAAATTCTTTTCCAGTTTGGACTGCTTTGTATCTCTTGAGGGTAGTGCGCCTTCCAAGAGGAAAATAAATTTACCACTAAGATCTGATTCAGAACTATAGCATTGAGGCCTTGAAGGGAGATTTTCCATACTTCTTGAGCAAAAGGACAGTCCACAAAAATATGATCCATCATTTTCGGAGAATTACAACACATAGGGCATATATGGGGGGCGATGATGCCTCTTTTTGTCAGATTTTTGCCTGTCAAAAGTTTCCTATGCATTAAAACCTAGCAGAAGAAGTTTACTTCAAGAAGGCAAGTGGATCCTAGACCTTCTTCTAGAGGTTTCTTGACTCAATTGGAGCTTGGGGAGGTTTAAGAGAAATGAAACCTTGAGCTACAGAGAAGAATCCAAACTTTCCCCAACCCCATTTATCTGGTAAGAGGAGGTCGACAAGAGATAAATCTGTCAGCGTAGCAAGGAGGAGTGATTTCTTCATTTGCAAATTGTTTGGAACACCTGAGAGGTCCCAGGTCCACCGGCTTCCTGAAGCATCCCATGCAGAGATGTCTGTGACTTTGTTGAATCCATGCTAAGGGAGCCACTCACGAATTTCCTTGAGTTCATCTGAGACGTTGAGGGGTGCGTTTCCCATGATGTTGTCTTGCCACATCATTGTATTTTTCCCATTCCCTAGTATTTGATAGAGGTGTTTTTGGAAGGATTCTAAGCCATGACGACAGAGATTCCAGATCAGAGTTCCTTTGGGAGTGCTTTATGCTTGGAGATTTCTCAGAGAGGCTCCATTGAGGTATTTTTTAATTAAGATATTTCTTGCAGGGTGTCTATGATTTGCATAAAGGTTCCAAAGGATTTTTCCACCCAATGCCAGATTTGCAAGCTCGGGGTCTCTTACCTATAGGCCACCTTCAAAATATGGATGTTTGATAGTTTCCCAAATGATCAAGTGATATTTATTTAGATTTACTTTACCTCCACACCAGAGGAATTCTATGATCATCTTTGTAACCTGAGACGTGATCGCCTTTGGAGAAATAAGGAAGGAAGCCTGGTATATTGGTAAGGAGGATAGGAATGATTTTGTGAGGGTGGGTTTTACAGTGTTGGAGAGCCACTGTCCACCCCCAACTGAGATTTTTTCTTTGAATTTGCTTATAATTTTTGTCCACAACGAAGACTTGTTGGAGCCCAGAGTTAAGGGAAGTCCTAGATACTTTATTTTTTCCCAAGAAGCATAGTCCAAGAACCCCAGGTAAAGTGAAATTCTCTGAATTTTTTTTCTGATCTACATTCCAGCCATACACTGCACTTTTCCTTTTATTGATGAGTGCTCTAGAGATACTGCAGAAACTTTGAAGAATTTTACTATTTTTTTTTGCAATATTTATGGAAGCTCCGCCCAACATGAGGGAATCATATACAAATAGGGTATGATTGATTGGACCAAGGCCCTTCATCAGTCTAATGCCTAGGACTGAACCAATCTTCTTTTCATCATTCAACTTCCTACTCAATGTATCTACCATCACGATGTACATGAAGGGGTAAAGAGGGAAGTATTGCCTTAATCCCCTCGAAGCTTGAAAGTAGTTTTTTGGTCTACCATTCAATAGGGGGGATATCCAATGCTTTTTAGTACAAGATTTGATGAAATTAAAAAATTCAGAGAGAAAACAAAAAGAGAGAAGGACTTTATAAAGGAAGGAGAGGTTTACCCTGTCAAAATCACTTTCCATGTCGATCTTTATCAACATCCCTTTCTCTTTTTGTTGGTGACTAGAGTCCATGGCTTCCTTAACCTGAATTACATTGTTGAGAATATGTCTCCCTTTGAAAAAACCACCTTGCATAGGGGAAATGAGTTTCTCTAGTAGAGGCTTGATTCTATTTTTCATAACCTTGGACAAAATTTTGTAAGAAGTGTTGCAGAGTGAGATAGGCATGAATCTTTCGAAGGAGCTTGGATTAACTTCTTTGGGAATTAAAGCTAATAAAGTGGATTTAGTGTTGCCTGCCACTTTGGATCTTTGATGGAAATATTTAATCATTCTTAGAAAATTGATCTTGATTATATCCCATCAAGCTCTATAAAAATGGATTGAGAAACCATCTAGCTACGGGGCTTTGTCCGGCTCCATGGACTAGATGACATTGCATATTTATTCTTCTGTAAATAGCTTCATGAGTATTGAATTGTCATTCTTGATTATAATAGAGGGAATGTGTGAGAGGAAGTATGAGGTAGTCTCTTCGCAGTCGGATCCTTCTTCCTTGTAAAGGCTCTGGAAGTGTATTTCTACTATTACTTTGAGATTTTCAAAACCCTTTTGTATCGTTCCATATGAGGACACAATTTCAAAAATGTGATTTTGGGAGAGGCGGGCTCTACACTGCCTATGAAATTAGGAGGTGTTTTGGTCTCCATCTTTTAGCCACAAGCTTCAAGACTTAAGCCTCCAGTATTATTCTTCATGGTGAAAGGCACGAAAAGTTTTTATTTGAGCATCTTTTTCTTTCTCTAAATATTAGTTGAAGATGACCTTGGACTCCATTTCCACTTGAAAATCTAATAAGTGATGAACAGTCTCTTGTTTGAGACTAAAGGGGGTGTTAATGGGATTTTTAAACCAAGCTTTTAGTGCATGTTTTGTTGCCTCTAATATCTTCTCCCACACAAAGCCTGGAGACCTTGAAACTCGAGAGGACCAAGTAGAGTGGACTGTTTCAAGAAAACCCTCCTTATCTATCCAAAGAGGGATGAACTGGAAAGGAATTGGGCCCATATTTTCTTCTTTTTACAAATTCAAGAGGACAGGTTTGTGATAATAAGTCAGTTTTGGGAGAATCTTGGAAGAGATTATCCTTGTTTCATGTAGGAATGAGCTTTGAATTAAGAATCTATCCAAGCAAGTTGATATGTGATCAACCCCTGGTCTGTTATTTGTCTAGGTGTAGAGTCCTTTTGAAGGCTTGAAATCAAGGAGGTCCCACTAATGGACTATATCCTCAATGAAAGGAAGCATTTGGTCCCTGCCACTCTTGCCTCCTCTCTTTTCTTTTGGATCGAATACTAAGTTTAGATATTCATCTAGAATTATGTTTGAAGGAGAGAAGATCTCTAAAAAATATGATAATGATTTCCAACCATCTTTCTTTTCAGAGTACATGAAAGTTACATAAAGATTGAAGAGTGAAAGAGAAATCTTAGTTGAAGTATGTCGGAGTTCAGTGAAAATCCAGTGTTGAGTCTCGAAAGAACTTTATAAATGAAACTTGTTCTTCACCCACAAGTTTGCAAGTCCACCTGAGGAGCCTCTTGCGCTTATCGATTTCCCAACGTTTTTATTCCATTTTTGGTTGTTGATTTCTAGAAGGGTGTCCCCTTCAATTTTGGTCTCTTGGAGAAAGAGGATCTCAGGAGAGTTGGTTTTCAATAGGTCTTTGATTGCTTCACCCTTCGATGGATTCTCCAAGTCTCTGCAATTCCAAGAGACTATACACATTAGTTATTGGGGTTGGAGTGGGTAGGACCTCCCTTGGGGGGACTCATTTTGATATTTCTTTTGATGGACATCTCAATGGTGGATTGGCTTCCTTGCATGTTTTCCCTCTCCGCTTCTTCTTCTCTTGCTTCTTTGTAATTTTTTCTCCTTGCTCTTTTTTAGGGTCTCTTGAAAGACTCATCCTCTGAATATCCAGATTGTTTTGGAGGTTTCTTTTTTATTATTTCTGCGTAGGAAGGGGAGGAGGAGATTATTATTGGGGAACCAAATTTTATTGTCTCAACATTGTTTTTTTCCACTATGGGAGGAAGGGTATGCTTCTCAAGTTCCTTGATCATTGGATTAGATATTTATGAAGGATTGTTGAGGATTTCGAAAGGGTTTTTAGAGCCTCTAGGATTGGAGGGGTTGAGCTACCTTCCCCAAGATATTTCAATGAGGTAGGGGTGTCAGGCCCCTTTGGTCCCCCTTTCCCTTTGGATATGTTGTTATGCTTTGGCAGGGATTCTTTATGGACTTGTGTCTATTGATCACCTTTCGATATCTCCACCTCCTCCTCTACCTTATTTTTTCAATGTCAGGCAAAGTGTCTGTAGCCATGGAAATACCTGCATTTGAATGGAAGTTGTTCATAATATAGTTCTTGGATGTGAGCCCCACATCTAGATCAAATTCGATGCATATTCTTGTACAAGAATACTATTCCTTTCTGTCGTATTTGTCGATGTATTTTTCGAGGGTGTTTCCAATGGATTCCAATGACTTCAGATTCCAACAATGCAAGAGTAAGTGAGGAAGGTGCACCCAGACCGGAACAGTCGAAGGCACATATTGTGTTGCATCAAAGTATGGAGACCATTTGTTCAAGTACAGACCTTGAGGGCCCATAAAATATGGTCCATTCCTGAAGATGATATTTCTATCTTCTGAGTTGTCAAAGATGAATATGAAGAATCCCATGCCAACAAGGTGGCATCTGATGCCTTGTTTTACAAGAGGACTCCAGTTCCTCTGTATCCATGCATTTACGAATTTCAGAGAAGGCCATAAGCCTGTAAAATGTACAATGAGTCCTCATTCAACAAGGTTCAATGCATATCCACATGTTTTTTCTGCTGGGAGGGTGACTAAGGGGATCTTATCCAGTTTTTTAACAAATTTCTGTTGCATCTTTGACACAGATCATTTTCTACTGGCCACGACCAACTTCTTGAACACAACTATATCAGGAGGGAGAGGGGGGGGGGATCCTTGGGGCCCCCTCCTAGGACCATGGTGTTGTGGGAAGAAGGTAAGAGGGCGCACCATATGCGTGCGCAAATAGCCTCATGGAGCGATTTCTTTTGAGAACGATAAAAACAAGTTTTCAATCCAGAATAAATTTATATATGTCCCGATCCTTCAATGTTTTTCTTGATAATTTTTTTTGATTTGTTCAACAATCAATTATGCATCTCCAAAAACTACAATATTTACAATTTTCATTTTTCTAGTTGTCTCAAAACCTACAAATAAAGCTTCACATTCATAAACATTATTTGTAGTATCAAATTTCAACCTAAAATATAATGGAATCATTTTCCTAGAAGGTGAAATTAAAGGAAAACAAGCTTTTGAACCTTTCCAAGATGAAGCTCCATTAGAATACATTTTCCACATACCTTCTTCAAACACAACAATGTCTTTATAAAGAGATGAATCTACTTCTTCTCTAGCAATTTCATATTCATTATTTATAGATAAAATACATCTCAGATCTTGATCTAATGAATATACAAGGTAATTGTTTGGATTTTTTGGATCACTAATTGTACAATCCATTTTATTTCCCCTATATAACCTTTTATGTTCACCTCCAAAAACTGGGATAGTAGAAAACTTCATGTCCAATTGCAATGCTCCACCTAATTTGACTCCCCATGACCTAGAAAAAAGCATACCATAATATGTAGGTACATCAGCCACAACCACATCCATCATAATGCTCTTGAAAGGAATTTGAGCTAAATTTATCAGCAGATATTTAATCATTCCTAAAAATTTTACCTTTCTGGAATCAAAATAATATAGATCCTAATAAGGTCTTGTTATTTCCAATCCAAGTTTTTCCATAATGATATTAGGCATTAGATTCTGTGAAGCACCTAAATCAAGCATGAAATTATGTAATAAATGATCATGAATAGTTAAAGAGATATAGAAATGTGATATTGTATCTTCTCTTTCCTCAATGTATGGTACAAACATAATAGTAGGATGCTCATCATGCAAATTAAGTGTATCAGGTTGAATTACTATACTTGAACAATCAACTATTTTAAGGATTTGTTTTTGATATATGGAGTTCTTAGTCAATTCAGTTAAATGAACAAGAATATTACTTTTACTCAATTCATACTCTATATTAAAAGGATTATTAGATTTTTTTTATTCCTTTTGTTTGTCATCAATTCTTTTAATCAATTGTTGCTTAATTTTCTATTTTGAATTGGATGATTCTTTTCCTTTATATTTATTATGAGATTGATATTGTTGACCTTGATTATTATACTTATTTTCATTTCAAGTGGTTTAAGATCATACTTATTATGAAGTTATTCTTGCAAGGCATCTGAGAATAATCTATATTGAGATGAGGATAATTAATTTTCATAGCTAATTTCTTCATCAAAATATTTATTAAAACTTAGAGATTTCTCATATTCATCCTGAGTTAAATGTACAAATGATGTATCATCTTGAATTAAGTTTATTGCATCCTCAATTTCTTCAAAATTTTCTTCTACATAGTTATCTAACATGTTATCATTCCTTAGTGGAGGTTGAATTGGTTGATCATAATTATGTTTCTCTCTTTGAAGCATTTGATGATTAAAAGGTCTTCTAAATTGATCATAAGTATTCTTGTTTATACTCCCATTCTTGCCAGTTTATTTGACAAATATTTATTTATTCTAGACATTTCCTCAATTTTATTATCCTGATCATTTTTATTTAATTCATATGTTCCCACTTGTGACTTGTTATTTTTGTTTCCTTTTTTCCCTATCTCCTGAATCTAATTTGATTTTTACTTTTCCAAATTCAATCATGTTTGATTCAATTTCTATTGCATCTTCTTGCATGTTATCTATAGTTATATATCTTCTTTCTCTAATCAATAAGGAAAAATTAGGAACAAAAGAACCAACAAAAGTGACCTTAGTAGTAGGTTGAGAAGGTTTAATATCTATAGGTATTCTACTATAAATTTTATTAAACCTTTTTATGAAGTCTAAAACAAATTCATTATTCTTTTTTCTTAAGGATCCAAATTTATTTAAATCATACAAATGACCTTTCTTTTCTCCCCATTTCCTAATAAAAATAGATTCTAATGCATCCCAAGAATCAATAGAACTACGAGGTAATCCCTTAAACCATGTTCTTACTTCTCCTTCAAAAGTATGGTTTTTTTTTTCATGTAAACATATTCATGTTCAAGATTATAATTATCAGTGAAACTATAAAAAACAACTAAATTTTCTAAAGTTGTTATTTCATCCTCCCATTAAACTTAGGAAAAAGTTTAAGATAATTGTCTGGAAAATTATTCAAATTTCCAGGAAGATTAAGAGGAACATACCTTGTATCTTATTTATTGAAAACCTTTAGTTGAGGTGGAGGAGGTTGTTGTTGTTGTTGTTGATGATGTCCAACCATAACACAGTCAAACCAAAACTTTGTGTTTTCAAGAGAAAGTGAGTTTAAAAAGGATTTGAATGACTCTTTTTTATCAGAGGAGATCTGAGGGGATATTATTGGAGAAATCACAGGAGAAATGTTAGGAAAAATTGAAAAAGAATAGTTTGGAGAAATAAGGGGAGAATCCCAAGGAGAAACTTTTGGAGAAATATCAGGAGAAACCTTTGGAGAAATTGGAAGATAACCTTTTCCTTTATTTTCATACATATGAGATGATTCTTTAACATAAACCACCTAAATTATTTATTTTAATTTTGTATTATCAGAAGAAGTCTTAATTGTTGAAGATTATGCTTGTTTTTTTACAAACATTCTTCTGAGACATTAACTTATCTGGATCAAACAATGATAAAGCATTCTTTGGATATGGATACCTCTATTATTTCTCTTTCCAAATGCCAATATTATGATTTTGGAGTCTCCAAGTGAATTATTTCAACCGACCTCCTCTTGTTCACCAACAAGGAGCAAGTTCTGCATCGTTCTACCTAGGGAAATAAAATTTCTTAATCCTTTCCTTGACAACTGCACCAAAAAGATGTTGTAACCCTTGAGATGTTTCTAGCTAGGAAACTATGACAAGGCATCCATATCAAACTTAATCAAATTTGAAAAATATGTCCTAAAATAGAGTTCAAAGTCTAGACTATTTTACTGTGAATAATGACCTCTAGTACTTAATAAATATAATTATTAAAAATTGAAAAGCATGATTCTAGTATTTTAGACAATTTAATAATGTCAAAAGGATGGAAAGAAGAATGTAGGATTACAAAAAACTGAAAGAAAACAATGTATTCTTAATTGAATAATTCTTGTTTTATTTCAATAGTAGAATTAATAAATAGAAAAAATTAATGAATAATTAATGAAAAACAATAAATATTGTATTTCCATTCATAAGGATTAATGAATAAGAAACATATCAAAATAATATTAACAACACCATTGATGAAATCCGTATCCTTTAATATTTTTTTGTATTAATTTGCAATAGTGGTAATCATGCCAAATTATTACCCTTATAACATCATATGCATGTTTTGAAGAAATGATTATGAAACACTAGAACAAATGAAAAAAAAATAAACAAACTAAAACAATTGAGATCACGAAAAAATCTAAGAATAAAAAATATTTTCATTATAATCTTTAGTCTTTCTTCTATAGAAAAAAGTCCTCTTTTTCCCTAATTTTATTTTTAATCTCACAAAAATTGTTCCTTTTATAGCTTTCTATCTTCCTATTTTTACAAATTGAATCCTGAAATAAATCTCAGATCCACATTTTCTTTCGAGAGGACATCTCAAGTAAAATAAAAAAATAAACCTATCCACTGGAATCGAATTTTCGATTTAGTTATGATGAATCTCACATTCCTCATTCTGAGCTTGTTATGTCACCTCGTACCTTATCCAATTGTGTAAATTTTTGAACCTTCAACATCCTTATTGAATCCATGTTCATCGAATACCCAAAATTAGCTCTGTAGAAGCCATAAAACTTAGCAACCATCAAATGAGTATTGGAAAGAAATAATGATCATCGATTTCTAGAGTTGATCATTTATCCGACATTCATTCTGACATCCTCTTTTGATGATTTTATATTGTAAAGGCTCTCCCATATACTTTGAATCTGAACATGGATATTATAAAAATCTGAACATAGGGCCCTGTTCATCAGACTGAATTTAACCCTTGATTGAAGCTATATTTAATAATCCGGTGTTTGGTTGAATCAGTGCCCAGTCAACCCAATTCCTCGGTGGTCGACTGAATTTGAATCAGAACTAATACAAAATATTTGGCAATCACTTCTGGTGGACTAGTGTCCCGGTGGTCTTGGTATACTTTGGGGGCCAAAATTAAATATGGACCGTTAATTTACGCCTGATAAAATATGAATTTTTGGGTGAGCTCAATCTAATCTGCATTTATTCAAGAGATAATTTTATTAAAATAATATAATAAATGGATAAAGTTCTATTAAAAATTTCAAACACATAACTTAATATATTAATAGACAAATTAAAGAATAATAAATTTAAAAATAGTTTAAATTCATCCTATTTATTAAAAATCTCCTAATTAATACTACTAACTATATCAAAATTAAGGATTTTTAATAAGGTTACAACATACCCCCTTTCCTCTTCCCCTCTAGTGGACTCATGTCCCATTTCATACTCTCTACATCTAACTTCAACGTTTATATAATTTTTGAAACAATATTTACATATCTTTAGTATACCATGGAAATTGTAACACATGGTATATAGAATGGAATAATTATTGCAATTATATGCCTAATCATTCACTAGTTGAGCCTTGGAATTAAGATCCATATTAGGAATCCATACAAGATATTTACATCATTTACATAAGAGGTTGTTTTATATAAGATCAATGGTTTGACTCCCATCATTATAAACACTTGTTTATAATTTACACGTAACTCAACCCAATACATCCAAAGGTTCAAAACCTAGATATTACATTCCCCTGCCCCTTGCAATTGCACCATCATCAATGTAACTTGATATTAGAACAAAAAGTGTATGCCTCTTTCATGACATCCTTTAGCTCCCATGTAGTCTCATCAAAACCAAGGTGCTTCCAGTTCATATTTATCTTGCACATGATCATTTCCAAAGAAACAATAATTTCCTATAAAGGATGTGCAGTGGCTCTATTTGGAACACTCTCTCTGGTTCACAACCCAATCAATCATGCGCTTATGATCATGTATATATTTATTAATAAAAAAACATGGAAAACATTGTGGGATCTCTTGTTAGCAGGCAACGTAGACCTATATGCAACTATCCCTATCCTATATAGAATCTAAAATGACCCGAAATATCTAGGTCCCACCTTGGCACAAACTTCCAAGCTTCAAGGAACTCTTCCTCGACTCCAGTCTAAGGTAAACATGATCCCTGAATTTCAATTTTTTTTCCACCCTAGTACTATCTGCATAATGTTTATGTTTGTATTGTGTTTCCTTAAAAAATTTCTTGATACTAGCAACATCTTGTTCCATCCACTGGATCATTTCCAACCCAAGTATGATTATGTTCATTGGATTATCTCAACTTATTGGAGTACTTCATCTTATGCCATATAAATCCTAGAATAGGGTCATTTTCAATGATGCTTAAATTATGCCCATTGTTATATGAAAAATCCACAAGGTATAATTAATCTTCCCACTTGGACGATTTATCCATCACATACATGCAAATCATGTCTTCAATTGCTTGATTTAATCTTTCAATATGCCCATCTATTGGAAGATGGTAAGCAACGTTCAAACTTAGTTTGGTTACCAAGCATTCAAAAACACTTTTCCAAAAAGTTGAAGTGAACTTTGTATCACTATTTGATTCAATTTTCATGGGAATCCATGCAACTTAAAAATTCCCTTAATGAATATTTTTGTAATATTTGTTTCCTTATGAGTAGAATTTATGGGAATAAAATGAGCTACCTTCATTAATTTATCAACTACAACCATGATAACATCATATTGCTTCACTTTTTTGGAAATATCGTAATAAATTCCATCATTATTACTTTACATTTCTATTTGGGAAGTGGAAAAGGTTGCAATGAATCTTCTAGAAGTTAATGCTCATCCTTGAGCTACTGACATTTCAAGCATCTTGGAATGTATTCAACAACAACCCTTTTCATTCCAAACCAAAAGTATTGCTTCCTTATTGTAGTAATCATTTTTTGGTATCTTGGATGACTAGAATATGGTATTTTGTGGATTTCATCCATAATAACTTCCACCCACATGAATATTTTAGATTTTTGGGGGCATTTATGCTTCCATAGTCCCCTCCACCACCAACTAAGATTTTACTGAAGGAGGTCAATATTCAGTGCTATGTAGCCAAATTTTGGAGTGTAGGATCCAAAAAGATTCTTTTTCCATACTAATTCATCTTCCCTATCTGATAGTTTGATGTGTCCTCTTCGAAGAGATGAAATGTAGTTCTCCAATAAGACAACATAATTACCATTTAATCCCAAATATGTAGCACTTCTCCAACCTTGATTCCAGAGTGTAGTTGAGGGGGGATCCACAAGGTTGGAGAGAAGGGAGATGTCCTATCTGTGAAGTTGAATAATTATAGCATTTGGTAGTATGTGATAGGTATCACTACCAGGCTAGGGATATGAACCTATGCAGATGTGATTTCCTTTACCTACCCGCCAAGCCAGTCCTTTCCCTACCACTGAAAAGGATGATATTAATGCTTTCCAAATAATCAATCATTGACGGGTTGTCTTGATTGGTGAATGAATCCAATCTTCCATTGTATATGGTAAGATGTATTTTTGTTTAACTTCCAATTTCCACAAGCTGGTGATTGATATTAGACTCCAACATGCATTTGCCGCCAAATATTTGGAGAACAGTAAAATATTTTTGAGTCCCCAAACTCCCAAGGATTTTGGTCATGCTATGCGATCCCATTTGGCCCAGGGCTGAGTCAATTTATCTTTTGATCCAGACCAAATCAAATGAGAAAAATTACTCCTTATGATCTCCAACACCCCCTTTGGAATCCAGGCCAGTGACATCCAATAGAATGGAATGGCTTCCACGATAGAGTTGGTCAGAGTGAGTCCTCCTTCTCTAGACAACCACCTGAAGCTCCAACCAATTAACCTTTTCTCCAATTTTTTCAGCAGCCATTTCCAATCTTCTTTTAGGTATTTGTTCTGCTTCAACTGAAACCCAAGGTATTTTAGTCCTTCCGAGATATCTTGGACTATGTATGGAAAGATTCTCCTATAGATGGCCACTTTCTCTCTTTCCATCTATGAAATAGTGAGGGTGGATTTTTGAACATTTGTTTGCATCCCTATAGCTGATTGGAAGAGGGAAAGTATTTTCGCTAGGATTTTTGTGTCCCCAACCCTACCATTGCAAAAAATGAGAACATCGTCCATGAACAATAGATGAATGATCCTCATACCAGAGGATATATGAATTCCTTGAAAGTCCCCTATTCTGACTGCATTTTCAATAGCATTACTCAAGCCCTCAGCTACCAATAGGAATAGGAGAGGGGACATAGGGAATCCTTGACAAAAATCCCTTTCTAAAATGAGAAGGGGATGCAACCCTATTGATCAAGACTACAAAATATACCAATGTGATACAAGACATAACCCACCTTATGAAGGTGACCTCAAATCCAAAATGATTAAGTAAGAGCCGGATGTATGAGCAATTCACCCGATCATATTCTTTTGAAAGATCAATATTTAGTATAGACCCCTTTTCTTTTGTTATCTTCATGCTATGCAGGTTTTCCTGGGTTTCCCCTATTGCCTCATGAATCTGGGACCCTTCAAGAAACCCAAATTGTTCTTTGGAAATGGCTTCTGATAGTAATGGCTTCAACCACCAAGCTATGATCTTGGAAATAATTTTGTATATACAATTGTAGAGGGGAATTAGCCTAAAATAATTGAAATATTGAGTGTCATGCACCTTAGGAATTAGAGAAATAAAGGTGGTGTTGAAAGGACTATGAACTTTTCCATTGGTTCTAGATTCGTCATTGACTTTTAGTAGATCACCTCCAATAAGGTTAAAAAATCCCATGTAGAATTCAATTGTCCAACCGTCTGGATCTGGAATTTTATCCTTATGAAAGATATGAAGAGTTTCTTTTAGTTCTCCTTTAGTGACTTCTAGATAGAGTTCTCGATTCCCTTCTTCGTCCACAAATCTAGGAGAGTATAATTCCAATTTTATAATGTTAGCTATCTTCACACACATTTCTTCTTTGAATAAGAACCGGAAATGGATTTTACCCATGTTTGCAAGACCTTTGAAATAAGTGACTGATCTTCCCTCCTGATCCTTTAAAATCCATTTTTTGTTGGTTTCTTTCCACCCCTTTGTGTATTCTTGAAATAATTTTGTATTCTCATCTCCATTCTCAAGCAAAATTGCTCTACTTTTAAGCCTCCACATTGCTTCTTGATATGCCAACAATTTTCTACGCCTTGCCTCGAGCCTTTTTAGATTGTCTCTAGAGGATTCTAAAGTGAACCCATAATATGAATATTGATAAATCAATTCCAATTGTACCTCTATACTTTGGACTTCTTGCTCATCTTCTTTCTGTTTTAAAAATTCCCACGGGATGGACAACTTTTTTATTCTTCTAATATTTTCCGTGAATTGAATGACAGTCGAGATGCCATCAAAATCCATCTTTCCAATCCAGTTAGACTTAATCATCTTCTGAAAACCCTCATCCATTAACTAGGAAGAGTTCAATTAAAAAGGTGAGGCATGATTTTGAGGACCACCTTCAAATTCAAACCAAACTGGGGAGTTGTCTGATTTAGCTCCACTCCCAATCCATTGATGAAATTGAAATGGAAGCAATGCCATGGTTTCATATATCAAGAAGTGGTCCAACCTATTAGCAATATGAGCCTCCCCTACCCTCATATTCCTCGAGGTGGGTAGTAGCGTTAGGGGAGCTATATCAATAATTCCTTTGGAAGAAAAAATATTGTTGAATAATGTTGCTTAATTGTCAGGGTGGGCCAAGGGACCCCAAATTTCAGCTTCCCCTAGTGAGAAATTGAAATCACCTCCAATAATTAGTTTGTCAACCTTCAAAATGTATTTACCAAGAATAAATTCACAAAATATGTTCTTATCTGAATGAGGTCCATATGCATTGATTATTTAGACCTCTACCCCACTTCCTTCCATCAGAAAGTCCCCTCCTAAGAAATATTCCAAATCCGATGAGTTAAGAATCTTAATACTCTTAGATATCTAGCCTAAAACAAGACCACCCAACCTACCCTGGGAATATATGCCCAGAAAAGTCAAACCCGGAAGAAGATAAGTTAGTATCTTGGTGGTCATGATTTCATCTGCTAAGGTTTCTTGAAAAAGAACTACAACAGGCTGGTGTGTTGTTACTAGCTGCTTTAGAGCAGAGTTCTTTTGGGGGTGTGCCAAAAACCTACAATTATAGGTGAGGATTTTCATGGGGGAACCCCTTCAGGGGATTTCACTGCTCTAAGTGCCCCTAGGATTGACCATTTTTTGCCTAAAGCAATATCAACCAAAGCATGAGATTGTGCCTTGGAAAGATGTGAATTTATTCCATGACCCTTTTTTGTCTTAAGAATCTTTGGGTTAGGGCCCATTCCTCTATTTTCTACTGTGGGAATGGATATTGATCTATTACAAAGTTGGAAACGAATGGTTGAGTCCTCTAAGCCATCAGAGGGATATTCCTCCAATGTCCAAGAAACTGGGGATCCAAGAGGTGACTCGGGGTGTAGAGTGCAACCAACCAATGACAGAAAAGGGGAATGAGATGGAATGGAGAAAGAATTTTGTGCAGCATTATTTGGGGAAGGGAGGTCCCGATGTGAGTGGTTATAGTCCACCATAAAAAAATTGAAATATTTAATCAATTCATTAACTCGACGAGAAATAGAGATGTGCATACCCAATAAATTGTCGATCAATTGTTGATAA
Organism: Picea sitchensis; assembly: GCA_010110895.2. Classification (NCBI taxonomy): domain Eukaryota; kingdom Viridiplantae; phylum Streptophyta; class Pinopsida; order Pinales; family Pinaceae; genus Picea; species Picea sitchensis. The sequence continues at coordinate 31,451 of SNQJ01S0068838.1, forward strand.
GATTCCTTCGGGATGATCTTTGTTCTCACCACATCCCCTGAGAATGGAACCAAAACAAAATCATCCCCCTCTGGAGAAGCTAACCCATCAACCAATATGTTAGGTCACTCTACCTGATCACTTATTGGGGTACCCACCCAAGTCGACCCCGAGGAGGGAGAGTGGGTTACAACTTCATTTTGATTCCCTTGATCGGGCCTATTCATGGAGGAGGATCGACTGCTATAGCACCTCTATGTGGAATTCCAATAATCCATAAAAACATGATTATATTCATGGCATCTCCTGCACTGTAAAGACACCCCTTCATAGTTTAGGATTTGAACCCTGGTACTTCCCAAGTCTATCAAATTAAGGTATTACCAAATTCCATCCTAAATATTCAATGAGACCAGAATCCTTTCCACCGACATCTCCCACAAATATATGAATCCCATATCGATGGACAAATACTCCCCCAAACAATTCCCAATAGCTTGGAAACATTTTTCAGTCCAAAGGTGAGGAGGGAGGCCCGACAATCGCACCTAGATTGGGATGGAATCTAGGTGATCACTTGCGGAATCAAAGGTGGGGTTCCATAACTTCAATAGGACTGGAGAAGACTCAATTGACTAACTTTTTTGAAGAAAAATCCTCACCTAGATAGGCTCCGAGAAAATAATTATGAACCAACCCCTGGAGAGTCGAATAATTTTGGGTGGTGGGTTCAAGGCCGCACCCAAGTTTTTCTCATCCCAACTCTTCAGAGTTTTCTTTTTGAAATGATGACCATACACTTTTTCAACAATGGTTTTATCAACCATCGTTGCCACCTCGAACATAGTTAGATCTTCTCTGAGAATGAAATTGTGGTCTGCCTTTGAGGATCAAATGCACTTTCTCTTTTTCCTTCTCCTATTCCCTAGAGAACCTATCGGACCTTGATATAGTGTTAAATGTGCATTACCTACAAGTTCCCCAAAGAAAAATGAATCCTTCTCATTGAGGTTTGAAGGATGTAATTTTGAGGCAATAAACCCTTCCACTGGCTCCCTTGACACCTCATCCAGGAACAAACCTTGATCTGTATAAGGGTAGAAGAAATATGATGATGGAACCTAATCCAAATTCTGTCAGTTCATGAACCCTAATTTTGAACCCTCAAATGCCTCTTCCAGAGAGATTTCAGATAAACCTGCCAAATCCTTCTAATTAAAGCATGATGAAAGAGTCATTGTGGGATCAAGACATGGCCAGGAGAAGTTTTCTGGGGACGACATCAAGAAAAATCCACTATGAAAATGGGAGAAGGTTCCCTTAGGTTCTAGAAGAGATGGACTGCACCTTAAAATGAGACAAAAAAACTAATTGAAAAACAAGACAATTATGAAGCAAAATTGATTAGTGCTTTAGATGGACTAAGAAAAGAAAGAGAAGAAAACAAGTCACTCAAGAAATAATTGATAAAACAAAAGGAAAGTCTTCACATTTTTTAAGAATCCCAACATGTCATCGAGAACTTAAGAACTTAGCTAGATGAAGCTAGAAATATCAAAGAAAATATTGAATATCAAAAGAAACATTTGGAAGACAACATAGCAACAGAGAATGAAGAAGCAGAAATGAGAGAGAATATATTGATAGATCATCTTAAGGAAATAACTAATGATCTAAACTAGATTGAGGCATAGTTTGGTCAAGAAGAGAAAGGAATTGAAGAAGAAATAATCACACTAAAAATATAGCTTGAAGAAGCAAAAAGAAGAGAAGAAGTCATGAAGTCTCAGATAATGAATAAATAAGAAGAGGTTGAGAATCTTGAAGAAGAAGTTGTCACATTGAGAAGTAAAATCGTCAAGATCAACAAGAAAGTTGAAGAGACAGAAACATCCACATCATTTATAGAGAAGGAAGAGAAGCACTCTAGGTTGCTATAAAATAAGAATGAAGAAAATAGAAAGAGTTATGCAGAAGTACTCAAAGGAAGGTATCATGGTCAACCAGAATCTAAGAAAATTATTGAAGATACATCTTCAAGAAGACCATACATGCTCAAGCCACAAAGAAGATTCAATCATGATCATGATCAGTCAAGGAAGAAATTCATAAGGACTACACCACAAATAAGATCACTCACTCCCAGATATGGAAATTTCTTTTATGGTCATTGTTTTTATTGTAGTAATTTTGGACATAAGGTTGCAAATTGAAAGGATTATAAAATAAATGTTCAAGAAAGAAATGCCCATGTGTCCCCACGTGACATTGAATGTTGCAAATGTCATAACTATGGACACATAGCTAGTGATTGTAGAAAAATTATTGATACTTCCATGAAAGAGAACAATGATATCAAATATAAGAAAGTATAGATAAGAAAACACAAAGAACGGGTGAACAAATACTAGGTCCCATAGGTCGCAAGATTGGCAATAAAACAAGATGAAGAAAATTCTACAGAGAAAAGGAAAGATGTCAGATACATAAAGGTTTGGAAAATAACTAAAAGAAAAGAAGAACAGATAAATAAGAAACATGTTCAAGAGATTGTACTTTCAGGCATTGTAGTGAAATATGAATCTACAGACATAAGGAAAGAAGACAGAGCTCAGAGAGATGATTAATCTACCAATGAAGATGATGATGAATACAAATCATAGCAGGAATTGTTATGAGCCATCCGACTTAGAGACTCTCAAATAATATGAATAATAGACATGGGGATTCTATGTTGTAGTTGAGACAGACTAGAGAACCATCCTATGAGTAGATTGCAGAGTTTGAGTAGACATATTCAGTGCATTCAGTTAGCAAAAGTTCAATATGATAGATCAATCATTTGTAGTAGTACTTCATGATAGTACAATGACATATGAGTCAAAATTATGGATATTTTTGTAGCAGAGTCTTAGACAGTATGGACATAGATGGATTCGTAAGAACCTTTAATAGGTTTGGAAAGATATATGACAGTGGATGAGAGAATGGATTCAAAATTAACAGATATTTTTTGGACACATGCAGTCCATACACTAGTTCACATTCCAAACTAATTAATTCTCAGAAACAACAATGACAAAACTCCCTACTGTTGTGGGTGGTAAATCCCTCCTACAGACTAGCATTAAGGGTTTTATCATGCATGCAGAAATGACCTAAAGTCTCCTACTTTATACTAACATCCCAATCATAAAACTCATTATTCATATGTAGATTCAAGGTTAAAGAGATCTAGTTACTGTACCTCATTTTTTGTGTTTGATGTCGATCCCTTTAATTCTTGGTCACTCTTTGAATGCAACTCTCCTCCCAACGCTGACCTACATTCAAAAAAGAAAAACAAAGAACTCCACATGCATATGATCTATAAACTAATGGGTTAGAGATTCTATCAAAATATAATCAAATTTAAATATGGACAATATCGTATGGCGGAACGAGAAAAGTAATTTTATTAATTTCACAAGAGTAACCTTACAATAGTGAGATCGGCCACTGCTCCTCGAATCTGGTCCTAGGATCCCCTTCAATTGTGCTCCAACTATTTTTGTGTATGCTTCTCTTCGAACAATAGTTGCAAAAGGTTGGGGCAAGGGGAATACTGAATTAGGTATAGTTTCTTTGCTATGATTTTCCTCCTTCCAAATGGGACCCCTAGCCTTTCTTTTATAGGATAGAAAGGGCTAGGTATTTGGTCGAGTGATCGACTATGGATGGTCAGTTGGTTTAGTTAACGTACCCAAAACTGTGTGTTTCGTCTGCAACTTTCCATTTTTTCATGCTTTTTAGGTATACGAAGGCTGTAGTGGCTCAACCAGCGTACACACATGTGCAGTAGTGGAGCAGGGCGCGTATGCCTTCAAAAAGAGTGTTTTTTAAGAAGTTTTTTAGTAGTGTCTTGGAAAAGAAGTCAAATGAGATGGATTGATGCTAGGTAAGCATGTCTGGTGAAATTTAGGGTTATAACAGATGCCCCCTAATGTGTGAGGTCAGAAGAGAATCTGATGGCCGAAATACATTATCAATCTTCACCAATGTACAAAACAAGTGAGCCCAATGACTGGAATTCGAGAGGTGCCATCTGCAAAATAACAATTGTCTCACTGAGGTGGGCATACCCATGCTCAGAATGAAATAAAATCAAGGCTACCAATCAAATACACTGTAGATCCATGCCATTTAACTATATGAAGTGTAGCCGTGATCAATACACAATGGATCTACATCTCGAAATCAAAAAGATATACATGTATAGTATCCATCTTCAAGAAGCAAATAAGGCCTGATGGCTAGAGATGAGGCCTTCAGATCTTGAACAACAGCTTCAAAATCTTCACAACTCGGGTAGGAGTGTAATATGAGTGTATGAATTCACTACCCAAAGGTCTTCGACGACTTGTCAGGAATGGACTAGAGGATTTTGATGATCAGGTTGAGGGCTTCATGGATTTTGAACAAAGACTTGATTGGGATTTTGGGATGATCAGGCATGAGGGTAAGAGACAATATTCAGAGGGGGTTGACTCAATATTGGTAATAACTTCCCTTGGACAATAGCATGACATAAGATGAGACTCATGTAGCATGATATTTTAACATAATTTCACGATGCAGGAGGCACCGCAAACTCTCCATATGTTTGGAAGAATAACCAAATGGAGGAGGACACAACTCTATGTAGAGAGAACAACTTCCTAAGTTCATATTAAATCCCAGGGCTTGATGAACAAAGAAAAGGATGTGATTTGTCCAAGGGTGACTCATTGTGCTGCCAATAAAAAGAAAATAATTTTCCCTTCCTCTTTTTGGGGTATATTTGTTTTTTTTGTCTTTTTCAATAATTTTGGAAATCTTGAAAAAGAATAAAATAATGCTACGTTACAAAGGAGGACCGAGTGTCACAAAATTACTAGTTCCAAGTGCACGGAACACAAGGATGCTCATGGAAAAGGAACATATGCAGGAAAAGGACACTCAGGAAAAATCCTCCAGTGGCCATAGGTGTCAAGACGCAGAGGCAAAGTGCTACAGGTATTGCATATAAGGCAAGCTTCAGATGGTTACATTGAGAGAAACATGGAGCCAACATTAGGCCAAAGACACATGTATACAAACGTGATTAATAAGACACACAAGGGTAACTTCCTTCGATGTAATTTTAACGAGACCAAAGAAGGTAAGCTCAGTGGTTTTTCATATTTAGAGAGTCTGAAAAAAAATCTAAAAAGATACTACGTTGGGGTATCTTTTTCGAAAATAGTCTAGTTGGTTCGAAAAAGGGGTAAATTAGCACCGAAAAGATGTCTATTCAAAACCATTTTAACGAGTGTGATAAATACAAGATTACTGACAATTTTTTCATTTTTAAGGAGTCTGAAAAAAGCTTAACTATGGACTTCGTCAGGAATGTTTTTCTAGACCAATTTAACGAGTGTGAAAGAATAAGGTCACTTGGCGATCTTTTCAATTTTATGGAGTCTGAAAATATCTTAACTATGGACTCGGTGGGGGTTCCTTTTTTGTAAATTTAGTCCCTCAGGCCTGAAAAAGGGTTAAAATAATACCTGAGAATACTCTTCTAGGGAACTGAGGCTCCTAGAGTATACCTTTGTTCATACAATTGACCATACAGACTGAAAAAGGGGTAAACTACCACCGGATAAACGTGACTTCAAATTTCAGTTTAGCGAGCATGAAGGTCAACATGATCACTCGACAATCTTTTCATTTTTAGAGGGTCTGAAAAAGGCTTAAAATAAGACCCGTGCGGGCTATGAGTCATGTATGAAACTGGTTCAGGTAGAGCCCACTTCCAGGCTTAGATCAAGATTCTCTTTGATAGTCAACTTGGAAACTCTCCCAAAAGGGAAGAAAACACAAACCACGGTGTAAGTCCTCCCTCAGTATATAAGCCGTAGTCATGTCTTCAAGGATATATTCGTCTGAAGGAAATTCAAAATTCGAGAAATCACACAAACGAGGGTCGAAAGTCCCAAAGAGTGAAGTAAAATGACCATAATCCATATGATGATGGAGGCTCTGGGTAGGACTAGAAGAGTATATCAATGAAGAATCACAAGCACAAGGGCTTGAGGATCTACAAATGATGATATCAGACTCAGAAAAAAACTTGTTGGCACAGGGGAAGACCCAGGGTTCAATGCTCAAGAGCGCACCAACAAAACCCTAAATACCAGTCCTTTCAGTAACACCTGTGAAGCAGATGAAGTCTCACCTGAGGTAGAGGCAAGGGTGGTTGCAGAACTCAGATGTCTGCAACCTTAGCTGGGACATTGATCTGTGATTATATATTTTACAGGGCACTTAGCATAGATCCTTCATCAATATTTAACCCATCTGTTACTTCACAGATAGCACAGAGCATCACATCGAATACTTATACTAAATATGATTCAGTACTTAGCCACAGAAATATAGGTTAGATTCAACAGATCAAGCACTAAGAATCTTATATATTAGATCTAACGTTCATTTATATATCATCAACATAGAGCATAACTATATCTACTTAATCACATCAAGAACTTAGCCAAGAAAGAGATAAACACATTAGATCAAATCAGAAATCACTATACACGCAGTTACCGTGGTTCACCCCCACCCTGGTGTTGTTGGGAAAAATACCCTACGGACTAGCAAACTAGGGTCAGACTTGCATGCAGATTTTGACCGAAAATAAATTACTTTTTAACCTACAACCCAAGATAAAAACCCCTCTTTCACAGTAAATGCATGAACAGAACCACTAACCTTTTTATCAGCGTTCAATGTAGATCCTCCGTTGCACTTCAACCACTTTCTTGCGCTGCTCCTTCCACAGATAACCTGCAAACAAGACAAATAACAACTATGCATGCATGCTACTTCTCTACTCAAGGGTTAGAAATCAAGCATAAATTCATCAAATCATAGATAAATCATGCATTGGGACGGGAAAAGTATTCTTTTTATTAATGAAATGAATCAACTTACAATCAAATTTGAGACTGACCACCGCTCCTTGAACCTAATCCTGGGCTCCTCTTCTTCTGTTCTCCAACTTCTTTGCGTTAAATATCCTTTGGCATGAGGAAAGGATAAAGGGTTGGGACAATGGATTGCGTAAATGGGCAGAGTTTCTTCACTATATTTTTTCCTCTTCCAAATGGTACCCCTACCCCTTCTTTTATAGTCTAGAAGGAGCTAGGGTTTTGGACGAACCCTCGGCCATGCATGGCCGGGAGTTTCAGTTAACTGGCCCATATCTTTTTGTTCCATCGGAAAATTTCCTTTTTTTGTGCTTTGTTAGGTACACGCGGGTTGTAGTGAGCCAGCCAGTGTGCACACGCGTGCAGTAATGGGTTAGGGCGCGTGGGCCTTTACCCAAGAGGATTTCCAAAGAGTTGTTCAACAGATGTTTTGGCAATGAAGGGATATGAGTTGGCCTGATGCTAGGTAAGCATGTGTGGTGCAATTTAGGGTTATAACAGATGCCCCCTAATGTGTGAGGTCAGAAGAGCATCTAATGGCCGAAATAAATTACCAATCTTTACTGATGTGTTGAATGAGTGAGCCCAAGGATCAGGAACTAGGAGGTTTCGTATGCAAAATAACAAATGTCTCACCGAGGCGGGCATACCCATGCTCGGGATAAAATAGAACCATGGCTACCAATCAAATACACTATAGATCCATGTCAAATAACTGTAAAGAGTAGCCGCGAATAATACACAGCGGAGCTACATCTCGAAATCAGAAAGATATACATATAAAGTACC
>SNQJ01S0068838.1:50002-66263 GCA_010110895.2 Picea sitchensis
AGGAGAAATTTTCATTTTGAATCATCTTGTACTTGAACATTTAAGTGGGGTAAAAGGAGGTTGCCCCCTCGAAGAGGCTTATTATCTGAAATTATCTCTTTTTCAAGGCATTGAGTACTTTTTCTAAGGTTTTTATATGCTATGTTGATATTTGGTTCTTAACATGTTGGCACAGGGGCATACCCAGGGTTCAATGCTCAAGAGCGCAGCAAAAAAACCCTAACTACTAGCCCTTACGGCAACACCTATGAAGTAGATGAAGTCTCACATGAGGTAGAGGTAGGGGTGGTTACAGGACTCAGATGTCTACAACCTTAGCTGGGACACTGATCTATGATTATATCTTTTACAGGGAACTTAGCATAGATCCTTAATCAATATTTAACCCATATGGTACTTCACAGATAGCATAGAGCATCGCAGTGAATACTTATACTAAATGTGATTCAGTAATTAGCCACAGAAATATAGGTTAGATTCAACATATCAAACAATAAGCATCTTATATATTAGATCTAACGTTCATTCATATATCATTAGCACAGAGCATAACTAGATCTACTTAATCACATCAAGCACTTAGCCAAGAAGGAGATAAACACATTATATCGAAGCAGAGAGCACTATACACACAGTTACCATGGTTCACCCCCACCCTGGGGCTATGTCCACAAAGTCTTATTTATATTATCTCGGTCAAGCAGTTATAGAACAGAGTTTCAATGACCCTTACTTCGCATAGGATGAAAGATCTACGTATCTCGCTAGATCCTTCTTTCTCGCTCTTTAGCACAATACTACGACAACTTGCAATTAGCTTTCTGATCTCATGCACAAATCACTCTAAGATACATCTGATCACACAGATCCAATTACTAGCACTAAGATTTCAGTTATACATCACATAGATGTATACATTACTATTCTTCTCCTCTATTTACATTCCTATTTATAGATTAAAAAATGGGCCTAAGCATGGGTAAACCCACGGGCTGAGATCCCTTTCCCGTTACATCAACCCAAAACTCTAAAATGGACCCAAAAATAGGTCTTACTTCCTTACATTCTGCTTCACGTTGCGCTCCTTCCTTGGCAAGTTGTCGCAGTCCCAAAAGTGGTCAAATATGACCAAGTATTGTTCAAAACATGGTCAAGGGCCAACAAGACTCAAGATCACTTGGACCAAGAGAGGGAAGCAAGAGATCCCATGCCCCCATTGGATAAACCAATGGATCAATTGTTGAGACCAAGTCTCGAGAAGGAAAACATGATTGCAAAGGTTCTTTCCTAGAAGAAATTGAACACCGAGGATAAGACACCACATAATTAACCCGTGGCAGGGTAGAGTCTAGAAGAACACTAGGAACATATGAAGGGGTGGTCTGAACTAACGCTAAACTAGGATGGTGATTATCAGATACCAGTTGGTCAATAGTGAAAATGCTTCAACCGTGTGGGAAATGCATCACCCGGAAGAGCGTGGACACCACAACGTTCATAGCATATACATAATCATGCTAGAGAAGTATATTAAAATATAATGGGCCTTCCACTACTATAACATCAACAAGGACAGTCTTCCCACCTAATGAAATAGTAAACTAAGGAAGAACCCCCAAATATTCACTAGGACATATGTCAAAATCCAATAACTCATGTGAAGTAGATACAAGCTCGGGAGATCCCAAGACTTTCCAAACCGAGGAGGATAAAATACTTGCAGAGGATCCTTCATCCACAATACATCGATAGATGTTTGTTGAATTAACTTCAAACCTTATTTGAGAAGGTGCATAAAAAGGAAGACGAGGCTCAACAATATCATTCCAATCAAAGGAAACCATCCTAGGGATTGGAGGGGGTGTGCTCAGAGTGAGCAGAATGCCCCCTTATTCTGAAAGTACGAAACTGGAAATGCTGAAAAAATAGTCGGTAGACACTTCACTCCCTAAGAGAGGAGTGGGATTAGCTGAAGATGGCATCGCTATGACCACTTTAGTATACTCAACACTCTCCAAGATAAGAGTGGGATCAGTCGAAGATTGCGACGGTGTGACCACTCTCTCAACCAATGACTTCATAGGCTGCAATATTACATGGTCTAAAGGAACCTCACCCCTCAAAAGAGAAGTGGGATCAGCCAATGACTGCATCAACATGACCACTTTATCAACCAATGGCTAAATAGGCTAAGATACTACAAGGTCTAAAGGCACCTCACCCCCCAAAAGAGGAGTGGGATCAACCGATGACTGCATCAGTGTGACCACTTTCTCAACCAATGGATGAAAAGGCTGAGAGACTACAAGGTCTAAAGGAACCTCACCCCCCAAAAGAGGAGTGAGATCAGCCGATGACTCCATCAGTGTGACCAATTTATCAACCAATGGTTGAATATACTATGAGGAAACCTCAAAAGACTCTGAATCAGAAAATCTTGCACACATGGACCACAATCTTTGTACTTTTGGAAGGCCAGGGCACAAATGAGTAAGGTGATATCCCTTGAAAAGCTTACAAGGGAACTTAGGTTTATGTCCTATCCATATAGGTTTCTCAATAGAATCAATGCCCACAGCATGACTAGCAATGGTTTGTTTCACATCTCCAGCATGACTTGAGAAGGTTGGTTATGGGTCGATAACATGACTCGCAGAGGCTACGAACCTATTTCGAGTATGACTAGTAGGGACTGGATTGTTTCCCCTAGCATGAATTGTAGAGGTTGGGTTCTTTCCCCCATCATAACTTTCAGAGGCTAGGTGCTGGTATTCAACGTGACTTGCAGAGGTTGTCAACCTATCTCCAACATGACTCGCAGAGGTTGGCGATTTCCTCTTCCTATTCTTCCTCTTTCTATTTCGTTTAGACTTCCAGTTACTGGTAATTGTACTTTCACCAGAGGGGGGAGAAGGAGGAGGAGAAGACTTTGTTGATGAAGGAACATCAACATGATGCCCATGAAATAAGGTTCTTAACTAAGAAGTGTCAAGAGCATTCGAGACATTTGGAATGGTACCCAACCAAACCGGTAGTCCAACATTCAACCCAGGAATGTACAAAGTGGCCATCAAAGGGACACCAACATTTTCTAAGAAGGGAAAAGCACGAGAATCCCCTTGCGAAGGGGTTCCTTGTTTGGTATGTTTGGGAACTTTAGCCATGAATATCTTATGCACAGGTTCTCCCCTTGCGGGATCGTTCAAGTCTGTAAAAGTCTCACACACTGACTCTGGCAAACCAGTGATATCAAAACAACGCCTATAAAGAGGCGGCTCCATGTTTCTAAGCGGAAGACTGAAAATTCCTCACGACTGACAGAGTGGGTGGTCTACCACCCTAGGTCGGAGACCTAAAGAAATGACTGACTAAATCACTATGGAAATCTAGGGAGCACATAGAACACACTAAAAGTTTCTAAAGGAAAATCAAGTAAATGACTAATTAGTTGGAAGAGCAGTTACACTAGCCAACACTAGAGAAACTTACCTTTGCAAGTGAAACTTGAATACGGAAGCACCCTCCAGGTATACTCTACAAAGCGTGGCCTGATGTCTGCCCTAGGTACCGTGGTATACCCCCGCATTCACTTGTGTAAGTCCCTAAAATAAAGGCAACTAGGTTGCCAGCGCATGAACAGTCACCAGGTGGGTATAGTCGACAGTCAGGTAGACCACAATGAGCAGGGTATCAAGCCCGAAACCTATCAAGGGTATCGAAATTAAGTTTTTTGAAAGACTACTGAGGACCTCGGATGGATTTGAGACCCACTAAGCTCTGTGGAAAATGCGATCAACGGAATCCCAAGACAAGCCCTTTATATGCATTCTCCACTACGCTTGGTCCGGATTTGGAGGGGTTATCTCTGCTACCTTTATGTACACGACCTCATGTTTATCCCATTTATTAGAGGGGGGTCCTAGGGTCCTAGATAACTTCCACATCACTGGACTTTAACAATACCTAACTCACATTCCAATGTTTCATTTAATGGCCTTGAAGAGTTTCCTCTCCAACCTAATTCAAGGCCCTAACCCTAAACTTGTTGGTTGGCCCTACAAACATAAAAGTCTAGTTATTTTTAATTAGCATTATTTTTAAGGCTTGATTTACTCAAAAGGGGTATGGTAGTGCAACTTATGTTGTTAAGAATCTTTGTGAAAAATGATGAAACTTACATGAACACTGGGAAAGAATGATTATATTTCTTATTTTTTTCTTTTTGAGATGCTTTTAAAATTAGAAGAAAACACAACGCTATGCTAATTTCTTTTTATTTTTCAAATAACAATGCAAAGAAAATGCCAGGAAAGAAAAAGATCTAACAAATTAAGTTTTTTTTATATTTTCTTCCAATCAAAGCAGAAATAACAAATGATTCTAAAAGAAACTGATGATTGCCACTCATTTTTCTTAAAATTTCAAGCTAAAAATAAGTTTAAAAAGCTAGGAAACACAAAAAATATTTTAAATGAAAAAGCAAGCTATGCTGGAATACAACCTAGGCTAAAACTGCTTATGACAGATACTAGAAAGAAACAAGAAAAACCTAGGAAGTAAAAACTTGACAGGGAAGAGGATGATTGCCTCCTCAAAATCTTTCAGATAGACACGCGACTGTCACTTCAACAGCCAGCGTATACACGCAGGTTTCCCAAAGATAGGACATGTATGCACGTGTGTAGGACTACTATAGGAAACGTGTGCCCCTATTTCTCCTCAAAAGAAGCAATACAAGCAGCTAAGCTCAGGTAGCGAGTACTGGTATTGAAGACCAGAACCCCTTAAAGGTACATAAACTTACTCTTAACATAAAAATATGCAAGGAAACTTTAGCAAAAAAAATCTAACTTGAGGTCTTACCTAATTACCAATTGCACACAGAGACCATGAAAGGATCCATAAGACCCCTAAGAAGGATCACTTCTGACAAGGGAGAGGGTGACTACCTCTTCCTGAGAAGGATTTTCTTGATTTTCAGACACGCCGCTAACACTTCAGCAGTATGCGTACATACGTGGGATGACTAAAGTTAGGGTGCATGCACACCCGCGCTGCCCTTCTACAGGGTGTGTATGACTCTGAGTTTTTCAAAAATAGAAAAAAGAAACAATCTGGTAAGCAAGGTAGGGAGTACTAGTACTGAGAACACTCAGACTCTTGCAGAGAAAAAACAAAAGCAATAAAACCAATTTTAAAATACCCAACAAGGCCTCCCCAGAGAACCCTAGAGACTTCCCCAGTATAGTCGCCAATTCTGTTGTGGGTGGGAAATCCCTCCTACAGACTAGCATTAAGGGTTTTATCATGCATGCATAAATGACCTAAAGTATCCTACTTTCTACCAACATCCCAATCATAAACCCCATTATTCATATGCATATTCAAGGTTAAAGAGATCCAATTACTGTACCTTAGATTTCGTGTTTGATGTTGATCCCTTTAATGCTTGGTCGCTCTTTGACTGCAACTCTTCTCCCAATGCTGACCTGCATTCACAAAAGACAAACAAATAACTCCACATGTATATGATCTATAAACTAATGGGTTAGATATTCTATCAAAATATAATCAATTTTAAATATGGACAATCTCATATGGTGGGACTAGAAAATTACTTCTTTTATTAATCTCACAAGAGTAACCTTACAATAGTGAGATCAACCACTGCTCCTCGAATCTGGTCCTAGGATCCTCTTCAACTGTGATCCAACTACTTTTGTATATGCTTCTCTTCAAACAACAGTTGTAAAAGGTTGGGGCAATGGGAATACTAAATAGGGTATAGTTTCTTTTCTATGATTTTCCTCCTTCCAAATGGGACCCCTACCCATTCTTTTATATGCTAGAAAGGGCTAGGTATTTGGTCAAGTGACCGACTATGGACGGTTAGTCGTTTAGTTAACTTACCCAAAACTATGTGTTTCATCTACAACTTTTCATTTTTTCTTTCTTTTTAGGTATACGTGGTCTATAGTGGGTCAGCCAACGTACAGACGCATGTAGTAGTGGACCAAGGTGCATATGCCTTCAAAAAGAGTGTTTTTTAAGAAGTTGTTCAGTATTCGCTTGGAAATGAAGTCAAATGAGATGGTCTGATGCCATGTAATCATGTCTAGTGCAATTTAGGGTTATAACACCTACGAGCTATGGAAAGGAATACCAACAAATGTGAAGCACTTCAGAGTATTTAGAAGCAATTGCTACATAAAAAGAGAAGATGGCAGAATGGGAAAGTTTGAATTTTTTGTGGACAAAGGAGTACTTGTTGGTTACTCAAGTACAAGGAAAGAATACAAGTGTTACAATGTGATATTGAACAAATTTATGGAAAGAATCAATGTAACAATTGATGAAATAGCTGGACGAGAATCAAAGAAAGAAGAAATTTAATGAATATGGACATGTTACAAGGAACAAAGATAGATCCGTATGTAAAGGATATGCACAGGTTGAAGGAATCAAATTTGAAGAGACATTTTCCCATGTTTCCAGAATGGAAGCAATCCGATTACTCTTAGTTTATGCATGCTCCAAGAATATTAAAGTGTATCATATGGATGTGAAATCAACTTTTCTGAATGGGGAACTTGAAGAAGAAGTCTACATCGAACAACCAAAAGAATTTCAGTTGTCAGAGAATGTAGATTATGTGTGTAAATTGAATAAGGCCTTGTATGGTATAACACAGTCTCCTAGAGCATGGTACTCTAGACTGGAAAAATTTCTACAGTAGGTAGGTTTCAGAAAAGGAAGTGTAGACAAAAACCTCTACATCAAGGTAACTCAAGATAGTATTTTATTAATTGAATTTTATGTTGATGATATTATTTTTGGAAGTAATGATGATAGGTTAAGAAAACAATTTTCAAAGGATATGCAGAATGAATTTGAAATGTCATTAATCAGAGAACTATCCTTCTTTCTGGGTCTTCATATATGTCAAATAAACCAATGAATTTTTATCCTCAAACTAAGTATATAAGATAAATGCTAAAGAAGTTTAGAATGGCAGATTGAAAACTAGTTATCACTCCTACGCAAACCAGTTGCAAGTTGAGCATAGATGATGATTCAAATTCTACAGAGCAGAGGCAATACATGTCAATGATTGGTATCTTACTATATGTGACAACATCCAAACTAGATGTAATGCAAGAAGTTGGATAGGTGGCATGATTTCAAGAAACACCAAAGAAATCACATGTCTTAGCAGTGAAGAGGATTTTCATATATCTCAAAGGAACATAAGAGTTTGGATTATGGTATACAAAAGGAAATGATCTATCACTTATTTCCTACATAGATGCAAATTGGGTAGGTTGCATTGATGAGCAACGAAGCACCAATGGAGTAGCGTTCTACTTGGGTGAGTGTTTAGTATCTTGGATAAGAAAGAAAAAATCATCAATATCTTTATCTATAGTCAAAGCAGACTATATTGTAGTAGCAGGATGTTGTACACAGGTTCTATGGATGAAACAGACTTTGACAGATATATAGTTTAAGTATTATGAGCCCATTCAAATCTATTGTGACAATACAAGCACCATCAGTATCTCAAAGAACCCGGTGATGCACTCCAAGACGAAGCACGTTCCAACCAAGTATCACTTTCTATGGGAACATGTTGCAGATAAGAAAATCAGTGTTGAATATGTGGGCACAAAAGAACAAGTGGAAAACATATTTATAAAACTGCTTCCATGAGAATCCTTTGAGTATCTTCACCAAAGACTTGGAGTAATTTCTACTCCAAAATGAATTATTTTGAATGCTTATCTTATATGTCTTAGGTTTACACGAGGAAGCACCATAAAGAGGATAGTTCAGGTTGGGAGATCAGTTTTAGGAAGACTCCAGTTAGGGGGAGTATCCCCAAGGACAGTTCAATTAGGGGGAGCAGCCCCATATGGAAAGTTAACTTTTCCATTGATGACAAAGAGGGAGTTATTTATCAGATATAGGATAGAGAGTTAGATGCTTGGAAAATAGAATAAAGGCATGGTCCCATAGGGATCGATGGTCACAAGGAGAGTATGAGTGATATGAATTTACCATTTTCGCAATAATTTTTTTTCTAGAATGATTTAGACCGCGAATCTGGAGGTCGTTGATGAAATATATCCAAGTAGTTATGATACAAATTTTATCTTGTGGGTCATTGTATTTTTGGATTTACACTCCATGGAAAATAGGGTTTGTGGCTAGTCTTGAAACTAATCTAAAACATGTGTTTTGGGTAAAAACATCATAACTTATTCATAACATATCCAAATTTAGTAATACCAAATGTATTGGTTAGAGTACAATATGTAGTATTATGTGTACCATTTGTAGATTCATACATCAAATATTCTGTGTGGGGCATGCTCTACAAGTTCTCTCTCTAGAATAAGCCAGAATTCAACAAGGTATGCCATTTTTTATATAACTCCTTTTTTGAGAGTTTCCAAGTAGTGAAACCGGGAGGAATTGCATCAAAATACACTGAAAAACATTGTGTACTATTTTCAGTTCTTTATTCATTACAGGTACATAGTTATGATTATTTCATGTTAGGGTTGTTGACTAATACAAATTTAGTAATGTGAGACTAAAGTGATGAAAATTCTAGTCTCTTTTTGGTAAAGTTAAGGAAGGTTTGAAAGTATGTGATCATATACATTAGGTCTATTATAGAGTTACAAATCATATTTGGATGATGAAATTGATGAGGGATTTTGGTTGAGGTATGTTACAGATAGAGGTTGTATAAAAATGAGGTCGTGGCACATGGTTTGATTTAAAGGTTTATGGTATTGGGTTTATATATAGAGTGATGAATTTTTAGATAAAGTTTGATGGTTATATTGGTGTATGGTTGAGGTACATGTTGGGTACATGGCTGAGACAAGTAGTTGATGAGTTGGCACATACATGAGGTGTATAGTTGATGATGTTGGCACATCTTGATGAGTCATAGTTTATGTGTATTTGATGCATGATTGGTACATATTTGATGCATGGTTGATTCACTCATTGATGGTATAGGATGAGGTACAGGTTGGTGCATGGTTGATGCACTTGTTTATGGTACATGTTGATTACAGATTGTTTGGTACATGTTGTTATAGGTTATTTGGTGCATAGTTGATGCACTTCTTGATGGTACAGATTGAGGTATAGGTTGGTTCATGGTTGGTGCACTTGTTTATGGTACATGTTGATTAGAGGTTGTTACAGGTTGTTTGATCTAGGTTGATTGGTATAGGTTTACATCAGTATATCTCACAGTGATAGCGTGACAGTGATTCCATCATTCTACTTATACATCAGGGCGGTTGGATGGGGCAAGGATAGGTGGTTGTAGCCACCTTCTAGTTGTAGTCGAAGAACATAGGGGGTTGTAGACTCCTTCTGGTTGTAGCTAGAGAATTGGGGAGTTGGAGATTCTCTCAATTTGTATCCTGAGAAACTAGGGGGTTGGAGCCTCGTTCCAGTTGCAGTTGGAAAACAAAGGAATTTGGTGCTTCCAATGAATGTAATTCTTAAAGACATAAAAAAATGAATTCTATGGTTTTCTCTCGCTTTGGGTTTCCACATAAAAACACTAGTGTACTGTGTATGTGTATGATTTTTCATTTGTTCATTGTTTATTTACTCTGCAACTATTGGATGATAATTCTACATTGACATAACACTTGCATTTTATGGTTAAAAAGGATTAAATTTATCTATTACTGATTCACCCCCCTCTTAGTAATCCAACAAGTTTCTTGTGTGCCAAGTGTCAAGTTAGGTGAATGAATATATAATATTGAGAATTAGTGTAGTTCTCATTCATTATTGTCATTCATTCTATATTGTGTACTATGGCTATGGACTAGAGCTATGGAATGTGGGTGATGTTATAAACCTAAATTGCACCACACATGCTTACCTGGCATCAGGCCAACTCATTTCCCTTCATTGCCAAAACATCTGCTGAAAAACCTCTTTGAAAATCCTCTTGGGTCAAGGTACATGCACTCTAACCCACTACTGCATGCGTGTGAACGCTGGCAGGCCTACTACAGCCCGCGTTTACCTAAAAAAACACAAAAATAGGAAAGTTGTCGACGAGACAAAAATCTATGGATCAGTTAACTAAAACTCCTGGCCATGCATGGCC
This sequence comes from Picea sitchensis, assembly GCA_010110895.2. Taxonomy (NCBI): domain Eukaryota; kingdom Viridiplantae; phylum Streptophyta; class Pinopsida; order Pinales; family Pinaceae; genus Picea; species Picea sitchensis. Next base: position 60,156 of record SNQJ01S0068838.1, read on the forward strand.
GAGAGTTCGTCCAAAACCCTGGCTCCTTCTAGCCTATAAAAGAAGGGGTAGGGTTACCATTTGGAAGAGGAAAATAATAAGCGAAGAGACTATGCCCATTTGCTGAATCCATTGTCCCAAACCTTTAGCCTTTCCTCAAGCCTAAGTAGAATTAACGCAAAGCGGTTGGAGGACAAAAGAAGAGGAGGAGCCCAGGATCAGGATCAAGGAGCGGTAGTCGGTCTCGACTTTGATTGTAAGTTGATTCATTTTTAAAATAATAAAAGAATACTTTTCCCATCCCAATGCATGAGTTATCTATGATTTGTGTAATTTATGCTTAATTTCTAACCCTCAAGTAGAAAAGTAGCATGCATGCGTAGTGTTTTGTCTTGATTGCAGGTTAACTTTGGAAGGAGCAGTGCAAGTAAGCGGGCCAAGCGGAATGGAGGATCTACACCAAACATCAGTAAAAAGGTTAGTAGTTTCTTTCCATGCATGTATCGTGAAAGAGGGGTTTAAGTTTTGGGTGGTAGGTTAAAAAGTCATTTCTTTATGGTCAAAATCTGCATGCAAGTCTGACCCTAGTTTGCTAGTCCGTAGGGTATTTTTCCCAACAACAGGTGACCCTATAAATCCTTGGTTGTTTGGGTTTGAAGAGGGAGGTTGTCAGGCCTGTGAGCTTTGGGTTGAGGAAGAAGGTTATCAGATCTTTGAGCATTGGGTTGAAGAGGTAGGTTGCTAGGCCTACGATAAGCATTGTGTTCCAAGTACCACAACACTCAGAGACTTCTTGGCCAGCCTATTTTTGAATCCTTGGAAGGGAAGTGGAATGAATGAAGGGATATTGAGAATAAAAGAGGTACACTTCTGGGGGAGGCACGTGTTAATGGGAATGAGATAATGTTAGGTGGAACAGTTACTAGAGTTGATTCCATTGGTCATTCCTTGTTTGGATGACTATTTTTTTACCTTAGTGGGAATGGTGAGAGAACCTTTTCCTTGGTGGAGTTAGAGCCCGAGCTCGGGGGTGACCCACTACCGAGAGTTTATGAATAGTGCAATCTATGATTGGGAGGAATGTTTGAAGTCTGCATCCAGTCGTTGTTTTATAAAATATAAGTGTCTTCTTATGTTCCTATTTATTACTATGTGTTTAATTGAGTTAAATATGTTATGGGTTTTCCTGTATAATTATGCATTTATATAATTGTTGTTATTTTGTGTAATTTTCATATGCATAGCATTTTTTATTAATTAAATGGTGTCAGAGAGTCTAAATTTGAGTGGGATGGCCCATCTTAGGGCTGGGCATGCTACAAAGTGGTATGAAAGCTCTATTTTCGATACTCGACCTATAAGGACCAAAGACAGAGCACAAAATTGAAAATTGCAGAGTATGCATGCAAATCGTTTGATAGAATGTCGGAAGGGGATGTCTACAACATGTTTGTTAAAAGTACTCTTGTGAATTTTGGAGAAATGCACAGGAAATTTGAGAGGAATGAGACCTCTAGTTAAAATTCTGAATTTTAACTGTTATTGGGCATTTTCGGTCCTATAATTGGCCAAATTTCATAATTGCAGAGCGCCATGGAAAAATTAGGCATAATTGGGGGAAATCCTTGATTTTTGTAATACAATCCATGGAGAATTCAACATGGATGATTCAAATTTTATGTGTAGAGGTTAAATTTATGCTTATAGGGCCAAAATAGGCCATACCGAAACTAATTTCAGATCTTCAATGATGGAACAAGGATATCATTATGAAATTCGGTGTAATTAGAAAAAATAGAAATTTTGAAAATTGGAAAATTTTGTGTGTTTTTTTGTACGATGGCGTCCGTTTGAATTTTCACATGCAACTCTATGTGACTAATTTTTAGATCTTAAAATTTCTTCCTAGTGATCTAACAAGAAAATCCTAGTTGTTATCACTAAACAATTTTACACTAAAAATTATTGACTGAAAACATATGCAATGGAAACACAAAGATCAAAGATGAATCATCAATACACATGAGACACAAATTTCAGTTCCGTAATATTTTTATAGTCATAAATAGTGAGGGAAAAACAACCCTCCCAGCCAATACAATATCACCAAAACCTAAGGACAACCTTTTCCTCCAAAGTCACCAAAACTGAGAACAACCATGTTCTCCAATAACAATACAAATTAGAAAATCAAACCTTAGAAATATTTTGGAAATATCCTCTACCCACAAATATACTACAGACCACCTATATGACCTTCTAAGGTCACATAATTTCATCCTATATAGACTTGATCCTACCTAGAAGAACTTGTATGGATGTATGTTATTGTTCCTCCAACAACCCGCGTACATACACCAATGTTCCCACTGTAACCTGTGTACATGAAAAAAATTGTATGGACACTTCATATGACTCATGTAACTCATACAAATTCTTCTTTATACATTTTCCCATATATCCCACACATGCGGTGTACTTTTCCCTACCAAGAACAAAATATAGAGAGTCCCCAACCGTAGGAAAGATTTTCCACCCTAGCGGAATTTCCTTTTGCTGAAATCACCAATCCTCCTAACACAAGTGCAAAATCACTTATGTTAGCTCGATCATGTCTCCACACAATCTACATGATATTTAATTTCACAATGAACTCTCTCCTTTATACACAATCCTTAGGGGTATTCATAGAATCCCCTCCACAAGTCAACATCAAATTAGGTTTTTCTTGTGAGTGTGAAGCCCCAACAAAATCCCAAAAATCCCATCACCAAACCCATGAAGTCGCACTCAAATCCAAGGGGGTTTTCAAAAAATATAAAGTATGATGTTGTTCCCATGATGATTCCCACATTCCCAACACCTAGGGTCATGTGAGAATACCTGCTCGAAGCTACAAAAATCAACACTCCCTCTTAACAAGAAAGGTATTCTCAACACACTCCACAAGTGGGAATGCCACCCGATACTACAAAATAATCAACACTCCCTCTTAGTGAGGGAGGAATTACATCCTCCATCATCACCTGGAAGTAGCTTTGTATCTCATACTATATCCTCTACCACAATGGATTTCCAATTCATCTAATTGGTTTCTCCCTCTATCACCAAAGAAAATCCTTCTCTCCAGTCATTTTGACTAGTTGCATCCTCGATCACTGAAGAAAATATTATTGTCTGACATGATCCCATCCTAGAAGACATCATGATCCTAGAATCTTCCTTCCTCTGAACCTCCTATTTGGCCATATCAACCCATGATATCTACCTGAATTTCTTGGAAGATGCCTCTCTCCCATCTAGAAATAAAGGTTGGATCCCACTGAGTGACATAAGATAGAGAGACCTCAATCCTAGGAAATATTTTCCACCTTAGTAGAATTTACCTTTGTTGAAATCACCAATACTCTTAGCACAAGTGTAGACTCACTTATTATATCTCAATCATGTATACACAGACTCTACATGATACGTAATGTCATAATGAACTCTCTCCTTTATATACAATCCTTAGGGGTCCCCATAGAATCCCCTCCACAACTCAACATCAAATTAGGATTTCCTTGTGGGTGTGAAGCCCCAACATAAGCCCATAAATCCCATCACAAAACCCATGAAGCCCCAACACAATCCTACAAACCCCATCACCAAACCTATGAATCCCCCATTCAAATATAGGGAGGTTTTCACCGAACCAAAAGAGTGATGTGGTGCCCACAATGATTCCCACATTCTGAAAACCTAAGGTCATGTGAGAAACCATCCAGAAGCTAAAAAAATAAAAAAACCTAGCATGATGTGGAAGCCACGTGTTAGATGACATGGCATGGGTCACATGTACTATCATGATGGCACATCATAGGTGTGATAGGTGGCAGGTGATGTGGAGACATGGTGGTATGGTTCCTACCTGACCTGCAAAACCATGACTCCAAACCTACGAAACTATGATGGAGAGGGGGGGGGAGTGAAATGCACCGGAGGCCGCCACATCATTGAGCAAGAAACTGGGAATTTTCCATTTCAAACCACCCCCCTCTATTAACAGTCGATAGGTCGAGGGAGCCCGAAATATGATTGTGATAATTGATCACTGTCAACCCCCTGTGATCCTTAGTCATTGTATTAGAATGTATTTCAATTTCATGTGCACCAAGGAATAGGTGTGGGATGGGACCCACCCATTCCCATGACCTATAAATAGGTGCCACGTAGGTATGCTGAGGCTTTGGAGAAAAACAAATAGAAAATGTGCACCAAAAGATAAAGAAGGAGGAAGGAGGCAGGACAGGGTGTCCATAGGGATGATATGGCACCATCTCAATGTAACAGGTGGACTCAAGACACCACACTAGCATCCCAGTCAACAAAATTTACATAACATTTCTAAAAAAAATAGTGGAATTTGATAGAAAAAATTGGTGCTTTTCAGGTCAATAAATTGTAGCTCAATTTTGAAGGCCTAATCGACATTTTTTGAAGATCAAATTTGTGAAAAGCTATGTGTCCTTTCAGAACACAAAGTTTAGGTTTCCAAAAGGATAGAACTTAGATAGACCTTTCTAACAAGCTAAATTGTTCATAAAACGGAGCTTGTATGAGAGAGTTACAGGACAAACGATGCAAGGTAAAAATCAGGCCCAATTGATTTCCATAGGTCATAAATTGTTGCTTAGGAGTCATATTGGGGCATAGAAGAAATATGTGGAAATATCTTGAGCCATAGAAGACAACCATGGATTTAGATTTAGAATATGGGCACCTAAAAGTACACAGCAGGACGTAGAAGGCACCTGTAGCATTCTGTATTAAATGAGGTAAATTGACCAAAACTTCAGCAGGTTGTAGCTAGCATCCTGGAACTCGAATGAAGGTAAAAATTGGACAATATGTTCAAAATATGGTCATGAAGGAACCTAGTTGAGATCTCGACAAGCTCCCAAAGGAGAAGGTGTAGGGATGCCATAATATAGCCAAATTTAGACCTAGTTGAAAGGTGTGTAGAAAGGGAAACATAGCCATACCCAGATGACTATAAATTTTTTCTCAATACTTAGAATTGAGAAAGGATATAGTCATTAGAAAAATGTTGGATGGAGGAATCCAATCATCCATCCAGAACTATGAATTGAGAAGTAGAATTCATAGGAAGTTATAAACAAGAGTTAAGGTGATTTAAAAACAAAAAACAAAGATTGTGCATATGTTTCCAGAGTTGTATGGGTTTTAGCTAATGAATGTTGTTGTATGCATATTTTTCATATGTTATGGTTATAATTAAAATGGATAAATTCTATATATTTATTCATATAGGAGGAATTAGGGAAAATACAGTTCTCCAACATGTGCATTTGATTGCTTAAGGAAGCTGCTAGTTGAAGACATCTAGACTTGGTGAGAAATATGGAAGAGTTCCAATGGAACTTTGATCTGGAAAATGAATTCTAGATGACAAATATTCATACCAAATGGGGATGTTGAGTAAGAGAGAGACCATCTACAATTCATGGTAAATCATGAGTAGTGGGTATGCATGGGGCTTCAACCATGGAAGTATGAATAAATGGTTTTCATAGCAGATGAAATGGTTTGAAATTTGGTTAAAAATGAACAGAAGAACTCAAGGAAAGAGTTTTATGTCAAGGATGTATCACAATATGATCAAAATATAGGAATGAATAATGTTGAGATATGAATCTGGGTACAATCATGAAGTCTTGAGAATACAAGAAGATAAAATTTATGTTTAAAGGACTTCGCTACGAGAAATCACCATACGCCTCCCTTGATTCAGATCCATCGAATTAGGAACTAATTTGAGCCCATGCCCTATAGACCTCCTCCATCTAAATATCTATCCATGAACTAATTGATATAACCCATTAATGGTATTGATTGCACTCAGACTCATTGTTCGTGCTCTTTTCGTCAATGAGTGAGCAAAAAGCGAGCACTTACATGCCTAGTTGGGCTCTTCTAGTCATGACAGCTGCAATGCAAAAGGTTAGAAAGAAAATAGTAAAGGTATGAACAAGAATTAAACAAGAAATAAATAACAACATGAGTATAAAAACAAAAACTAAATACAAGTGACAATGGAACAAGTTCACCAATAGATAGGCTGATCTG
>SNQJ01S0068839.1:0-24940 GCA_010110895.2 Picea sitchensis
GTGGTTCATCTTTGAATTTACTTGACCATTTTTCCTCCATCAATTGTGAGACCAAACCTAATACTAAGTGACTTGCAATGAAACATTCGTTGAAGTCTAGGTATAATTGGCATGTGACGTAAAACCTTCTTTGGAACTGTAGGACCTTGTACATCTGTACAATATCTCTTCTCTTTTCATACAAGACATTCTACCTTGTTTTGATATTCATCTTTGTATAAAATTCATTCATTTTTACATGAATTAATTTTATTATATTCAATCCCCAAATCATCCAACAACTGACGTGCTTCTCTGCAATTTGATGGCAACACATTCTCTTCAGGGAATATTTTAGTTTTTAGTGCCCTGTAAGATTGCCAAAGATTAAATCAATTAAATGTTTGAATTATGATGAACATGTTTGATAGGTCAATCTATACTACTACTGTTTATATACAATATATGGTTTATAACATCCTCTTAAATAAATATAAACATAGTTGATGAATATTTACGAATTACATACACCAATTGATAATGCAAAGTAAGAAACACATTTCAACTCACTTTAGTAGGGTAGTGAATCCTTTGTCTAACCAACCAAATAATGATTTGATTTCTAATAATATCAATGCGCATCCAAGTTTTTAGGTTCTACTTGCACCCAATCTGAACACGGGTGTCTTCACATCTTGTTTGATTGAGTCTTTCAGGTTGTTATCATCAATATTATGTTGGTGGTAATGACCCCTGATATCATTGTTAATTTCAACCATATGATCATTATCTTCATCATTGTTTCCATCCCCAAAGAAACATGTAAGAATTTCATTCAATCCTTCTTCATGCACTTCATTTTCACTAGCATCATCATCATCATCACAACTATGTGGCATGTCATCATTATATGTTAATCTCATAAGCTCTTCAAACTTATCAACTGGTAGTATCCTCTTCAATGTTGCTCTTTTCACCCTGGTATGGTTTGGACCACCCGTCCAAATATTAATAACCCAATTTGATCTTGGGTATTAGTAGGTGTATCATCAATGTCGTAGGTGTATCACCAATGTCTTCTACCTATCAACAAACACAAACATTATTTAATGTTTGACAAGAATTGGATAAATCATAATTGTATCAATTTCAAAGAAATATAATCAAATACATTGTCTTAGCCAATAAGAATATAGAATGTATGAACATATATACATCAATTGAATAGAGGAATATTATTTCATATACTACTTCTTTTATACAATAATTTAAAATAAAACACAATTTTGACAACATAGTGTATAAAATGTCAATCCACACTCAATGATTATTATTTGGTTTTCTTCCCTTATGAACATCCTTAGGGAGACCTTTTTCTTTCATGCAGGAGTGAATTTTAAGAAGGGGTAATTAATCAATAACTCATACCCAATGGTAAGGTCCATAATAGCCTCAACCATTATCAATATATCAACCTCTCTTTCCATATCTCCATCTTTATCATTTATAACTTCAAAAAATTGACAATTCGGTCTTACATTAGGGTCTCTTTCCTTACTATTATTTATAAAACCTGCAATATTTTTGTGTGTGTATGCACATCCATCTATTTACATAAGATGACCTCTATTAATTTATTTTCCACTTTCCAATTGGAGATAATGTGTATACATATTCGAATTTAGAGCATATGTTGATGTGCTAGGATTATATTCTGCTAGCCTTCTCCATTCACCACTGTAATATGATGGACCATAATATGGCATTAATCTTCTAGTTGTTTGTTGTGAATTGTTTCTATTTTTAGATCCCACATGGAAATTTTGGACAATAAAGAGGCCTAGATTTGCTCCATGAATATTGGAGGGTTGCATCATGTAGTTGTATCCCCAAAATTGAAACACCTCATACACTCTAGGTAGTTGTTGATCACTGGGCCAAGCGCAATATAGTTGATGATCAAATGTCTCTTTGTAAATTGATCTCAAACTCAGGGGCAAGTCATCATCTCCATCACATTCATTCTCATAGGGTATGTGTTCTTCCTTCCCCTTGTCTTTAAACAAATTATGCAGCTTTAAAGCAGTTCTTGTTCTGTTACTTGTTTTCATCAAATCCTCATCTTCAGAGCTCATATATGTGCACATATTTTTGTTAGATGTATCATTTGATAAATGATCACCACCCTCTAGGCTATAATTTAGTGCTCCAAGAAACTTTAAACAAACAAATTTATCCTACAAGTATTCATTAAGAAAAAAATTAATTATTTAAATAATATAAAATAATGTTTAAAAGAGGTATACATATTATTTATATCAAATTGGAAAATTCATTACCACAATTCCAATTGGATTTGAATCGATTGTAGGAGGCACACTACCCACTGGAAGCTCATCATATATGTAATGTCTTTGTACAATTGCTCATTTGAATTGTTTCTTTCCACGCCATACAAAACATCCACAAACAACATTTTTCTCAAAGTATTCATCCCATGTACTATAGTCCAGACCAACCTCTTGTTCAGTGCAATCATTTTTTGTTTCTGCAAGATCCATTGTCATATCCTCTTCCACCCACTGTCCTCTACATCATTTAACATTTTTAGGTCCACGTCCACGTACATATCTTTTTCTTTTGCTAGTTAAATTCTCAATCTTTACATTTTCTCCAATCTCCATCTAAAATAATCAACGACATGCATTAATTTTTGACAAGATTGGATAATACACTATAAAATTTAATAATTTCGTGAAAAAAGATGGACGTTTCACAAAATTCCATCAGATCAATTTTCCCAAGTTAAGTCAAAATTAGAGTACTTGATGTCCTACGTCATTTGTTGTGTCCTCATTTGATATGACACAATCTATTGCCATGGCCTCATCTGGCTCCTGTAATACAAAACATAGTCAATAATGTTTAGTACACCAATTATATAATTTCAACGGATATGCTATGCAACAAAAAACCTCACCTTAGTCACATTTTTGACATATTGATATCGTTTTTTGGATTTGAAAAAAAAAACACTTTTACGACCCTAGGTATTTACATCGAGCCAAAATTTCAACAAGAAAAGTATCCAACATCCCTATCCCACATGCCATCCTAATTTTCAAACTTTTCCTTTGATCATAGAATCACATTTAATCACCATTCTTGTGCATTTTCAACCAATAAGTTTGAGCTCAAAGGCCACATGGAAAAAATGACTTTATCTCCTCTATGTTGTAGCATTTTTGAATTCATAAAGACCTTCCTCCTTTGGTTGAGGTTGTTTTTTCTTCTTACTTTTATTATATCTGCAAACTTCTTTGTCATATCCTCTTCCACCCACTTTCCTCTCTTCGATTTAGTAGGTCTACGTCATCCACGTCCTTTTTCCATGGTCTCCTCTAGATCCTGTTACACACCAATGACAATAATTTTTAGTACACCAATAAAGTTGAATCCAATAGGGCTAATAAAAATTTCTACATCTACTAAGACAATATTATCACCTAATTGAATGGGAAGATTAGGTACAATTCCTATTGACTCACATGGTCAATCATCAAAGGTTTTCAAATAGGGTGTCATTGTAACATGGATGGGAGACTCCAAACAGTACCAAACAACCATCATAATATAGGGATATACTCTCTCATCAACTATACATTGATGAACACCAATAGCAATAGCAATAGCAATACCATACAATAACAATACCATACAATAGCAATTGCAATACCAATACCATACCAATACCAATACCAATACCATACCAATATAATACCATACCATACCATATCATACCAATACCATATCATACCTTACCATACCATACCAATACCAATACCAATACCATACTGATGCAGGAGCATCGCTCCATCTCGGCATGCGCTAGCTAATCAACACGTATGGTGTGCATTCATGGAAGGAGAGGTGTCGCCCTCTCATTTTTTCCTAGAGAATCTAAGGCATGATCCAGGCATTAATTAAAGACAAGCTGGAAGGAGCAAAAGCATGCTTTCGCACAAGCTGGAGATAAGGTTTCCATTCATAGGCTGACGACAAAATAGATTTGCATTGGATTTGGAGCAGAATTGCCATCATTGTAATTTTCCCTTTCAATAGGCATTAGGGATGATGATTTGACACCATTAGTTAGCTTGCGAGGGATGTTTATTTGAGCCCCTCTTGTATAAATCATTGTATTGTATGCCTGGTAGAGGCTGTTGAAGCTAGATGAAAATCATTTTAATCCAAATTAGGAGGTTGATGAGAGCCGAGACTCAGTTGAAGCTCGGACTCCACCATTGTAAATTAGCATTCCACCATTAATAGAAAATGACAATGTTTCCTATTTTATCTTTCTGTGTAATGGGCGTTGTGTTATGAATGTCTTTTACATGTTTATGAATTGTAGATGAATGTTAGAAATCGTTTGCAGGGATAGAGATACAGTTTTATATCCGAGAGTGTGTTGAGTTAAGTCTGGTTCTCTGGGCTAAGTGCAAGGAGTGCACGATAGAGAGAAGAAAATATATAATCCAACGCAAGGGGTGTGTGTCTGAACCCAGTGGATTTAGAAGAGAAGATGCCAAGAGGGCACACCATATTTATTCACTGACTTAGGGAGAAATTTCAAGGCAGTTAAGTCCCTTGAAAATAAAGACTATGTGGAGAGAAGCACAGTTCATAGTTACTGAACACTTTAAAATACTCTTCCAGGAGGGCATCGAGATTGCGTGAGCATACCTAGGAACTACACGCTTGAAGGTGTAGAAGAATCCCAGAATTGTTGAACATTCTGGTGAAGGAAGGCTTTGCAAGAAGTGAAACGACAAAGGAAAGGAGATGCCTTAAACCTTTCCATAAGGCCGAGAGAGAAGATGTCGAAGAACTGAGCCAAGTTCAAGGAGTGCACATAAGGTGTTGTGAGTTCACCTTATAAGATCAAGAAGCAGAGCAAGAAACTGCCAGGAGGGCATGAGAAACTCGTAGAGGAAGTTGGAGCCTTGAAGGTTTTCAAGCCGAACAAAGTCATAGGAGAGTTGCATAGATTTATGCAAGGAGTGAATAAATCTCTCAAGAATAACCTAAGTCTCAAAAGGAGGAATTGTGATAAGTGTGCAAATAAGTCGAGGACTCGCCGAAGTCCTGAAGACGGAGAAATCATCCATCGTCAAGGAGGAGATAGGTGGCAGAAGATCGAGAGGTTTAGGAGCAGGAACTTCGTAAGGTTTGTCGGGAGAAAACAAAGTATCTTCACAAAGTTGTAAAGAGTGATTTCAATCTAGAACATTGGATCTGGAAGGGTACGTGGCAGAGGATCAACGCATCGCTGATTCGCAATCAGAAGAAACTGAGTTGGGAGAAGGGAGGAATCATGAAATTCGAGCTTGCGATTCGATCATATCCATTGATCATGAAAAGAACGTGGACCATAGATTTGGTCTCGAAGCATTTTCTGATTCGAAAATCGGGATAAAGAGGAAGCAACTCATGAAAGTCTTGAAGTGCGGGGTCGTGAAAGGAGTTGGCCCACGATTGTAATTTGTGGTCACATCAACGAGGAAGAGTCTAGCATGAGAGCTAGCACCTATTGGTGTAATATTTGAAAGTGCTAAGAAGAGGGTCCATAGGTGCCACATCGCGGGTGCCAAGGAAGTGGAAAAGGGCTCATGTCAAGTTGAAACTGGTTCCATCAGGAGCCCGATGAGTCATTCGTCTCAATGACTTGAACGATCCTAGACCGGGAGGTCACACCAGAGTGGTATCAGAGCTTGATTTCTCCTGTAGACAAAAAGTGAAGGAGGAGACATAGGAGATAGTCTGATACTAGATTGGTATCAGAGCGCAGTTATCAGAAGTAAAATTTCTCTCAGGTGGAGAGAAAGAGATACAAATACCATCCCAGAGATTTATTTCTCTCAGGCAGAGGGAAGGACGTAAAGGAGCAGATGAAGAATTGATTCTATAAGCCAGGGAGAGAGAGTGTGATACTCTGTTAGAAATGTTGCAAGGCATGCAACATATGGTAAGCAGCTAGGTGGGATATAGAAAAAGAGAGATGGCCATTGACGGTCATAAAATTGGGCGAGGAGAAGTCCATTTGCAGAAGAGAAAGGTGGATATGGACAAGGAGCTCAATGAAATTCAAGAGCATATGGAGGTGCTAGAATTCAATATGCAGCAGGAGTCAAAGGTACACTGGAGGTACAAATGGACTTTAAATAAGATAGCCAGATGGCCTGTTCAGAATTTGTTGGCTAGGAGGAAGCAACAGATGTTACAGAGGTGGCTGAGGCATGCTGAAAAATTCAATCATAAGGGAAAGAGATCTGGCAAGGGTCTCGTAGATTTCTAGGTGGGAAACGAGAAGGGATCAATGGATATCATAAAATTCCAGGTGGACAAAGGAGACATCCCATATTACTAGGTGGGCAAGGGAGAAGAGACAATCTCAGCTGAGAGTTCATTGGAAGATGAGGAGGCATAAGAAAAACCTCTCTCAGATGGAGATTCACCTAAAATTTTGAGCCGTGTGAATGAAGATGATGACAAGTTAGAAAATTTCATCACATCGAAGGAGAAGGATCAGAGGGATGTTCTGATCATTGGAGGAGTTGAGATATTCCTACCAAGCAATCGAGGAGAGGATAGCACAGATGTTACATAGGCGATAGGGAGACAACAAGAAGAGACTGTCAAGGAGGAGAAGGAACAAATATTGATGTTTGTCCCGATAGAAGGAGAGGAACATTCAACAAAATCGCTCGAAGTTTTCAGCCAGGAAGTTGAACAGGGGATGACTACAACACTGGAGTCTGCAACAAAAGGGGGAGTAGACAACATAGACTTTGCTGGTCTATGTGAAGAATTAGAATCCCTTTAGAGGAGAGTGGTAGTGAAAAGTGTGCACATCCAATAGGCTAAGTTGGAAACAGATGAAGGACTACACCAACATGAGGAACAACTAGAGGAAGCTAGAATGGGAACAACTGGAGGACTGATAGGAGAGAATCTATCAAGAGAAGTGGTAGCTAAGAAACAATTCAGTGATGAGGATCCTACAGGAGTGAAGACTGCAACAGAGTGGCTAGTTAAAGCTACAAAGGAAGAAGATGTCTTGGGAAGTAAGTGTGATTTTCCCATCGAAAAGGAGAGAGTGCAACGAGCTAGCCTGCAACATAAGAACCAGCCAATGGAGCAACTAGAAGAGGTGATCGAGGAGATAAGAAAGATGAAATCAGAGTTGACAGAGGATTTGTTCAGGAAGAGGAAGATGGACAAAAGGAAACCTACACAGGTAGTGGGGAGGATGTAGGAGTAGTAGTGTTATCGGGCTAATTGTTAAGTGCAGACACAAATCAATCCTCCTATCTTCACTACGAAACTAGAACAAAATAAGATAGTACACCACTCTTTCCTTAGATTTCAATTATCAAATGAGAAATGGATCTATAACACACCTTTTAAATATCAAAGATCTGACTTCTCCAATGCAATCCAAGCTCCGTCACGAGGCTTATGGAGAAAGATATGCAAATAAACACAAGCCAACGAAGACAAGAATAACATAACCTATTTGATATGAAACTGTGTAGGTAATCAAGGAATCATACAATATGGACAAATAACATTCATATAGGAAAGAAAAGTATATATGTATTTAAGAATGTGGAAGAAAGATACAACCAGATGCCTTGATGTTGTCAGGTTCCTTCCAACAGTTTCTTGCTTCCCACACACTTCTACTCCATGGATTTTGAGATCATAGATCTGATAGCTACTCACAATCTATCTTGACAAAGCAAAGCTCAAAGCCACTATAACCAATCTAACAATCTCAAGCCAAATTTCCAATCTACAAAACTCAAGCTCAAGTCAATCTAACTTTCTCCATGAGATCTCCCCTCCTTTTATAAGATGAAGAAGATAAGGTGAGGAGGTTAGGATGATCCCACTAAATCATGAAAGTGAGTAATATCCAAACCGTATAGAGGCCACCTCACCATAGAAGCTTATCCTTCTAGAAGCATTGAGAAGATGCTCGTTTTTCCCACGTACAGGAATTTTTGCACCCTATCTATAGTGCAGCCTACGGAAACTCCACAGTATAGCTTTAGAGCAAGGTGCGGAAATCAGACATCGCCTCACCCTTCATATAGTGCAGCCTGCAAAAATCCTCTTTAATAAGGTTTTTACAAAGGAAAATACAACTTCTTCTCTCACTAAAAGTTCTTCTCCCTTCTTTCTTCAAGAATTCAGGCCACTGACCCCTCTGAAGGAAACATATAGGTTTACACCATTAATGGTCATAGGGATGATGAAAACAATGTGTAATAGAGAGCCCCCCAAAGTATGAAGTTAGAACAGAGTGATAGCTGAAATGCTTTGTCGAGTGTGTGCAGGGAACAAGGAACAGTCGGTCGAAAACCTGCCAACAAACAAGGAAAGCAATACAATAATATATCATCACTAAGGTAGGCATTCCCATACTCAGAATACAAATGACTCAAAGCATAAATTATGACATGTGAAGATCCATGTCAAGTAAGACAGGTCATGGCCACCAAACATACACTATGGATCCATGCCATTATGACTCAAATATGAACAAAGCCACCAAAAATACACTGTGGATCTATGTGTTAAAGACTCAAATTTGAACATAGCCACGAGACATATAATATGGATCTATGCAACAATACAATCTGAATATAATCCAACGCAACCTATATCTTTCAGAAAAGATTCAGGGTCTTCATCCCCACCACTCTATAGTATGAATCTAACCATGCAAATACATGTGTTGAAGTCGAAGATGGTAGAAACCACTTGATTACCGGTCATTAGTGAATACCATTAACAAGTGCAAGGGAAATCACCATTAATGTCAATGAATCCCAAGGTACTCTAGTACAATCCAATGAATGTGAATTAATGAGCTAAAGTCGAACACTCGGAGTAATCTTCCGATCAGGGGTCAATAATGAAAACCCACTGTCGAAAGTGAGGAAACCTTCCATTGAGGCATGTAATTTCCAAGGTACCAATTAGTTTCTAAGTGTAATTCCTAGATAATAAGTTGAAGTCGACAGGAAAAGACTCGTCATAGGAGGGCCTTAATGTATCCCGCATCAATGACACGAAATGGGTAACAAGATTTGAAGTAGATCAGAGTAACAAGTGATTCAGGACTAACTCAGGGATGTCCAATGCAATAGAAGGCTTAAGGACTGCAGAAATGGCTGACACAATAGAAGGCTTTCCAGGTTGAACTTCTCTTTGAACATATTGATGACATGACAACTATCTTGGAAACACTGTCTCAACAATAGGGATCACAGACCAATTTGTAATCTTATAAAGGAGTATGATCAAGAGACAAGAGGATTTTCCAACATAGACACAAAGCGAGTCAAAGGGTTTCATGTTCAAAAGTGAATCTTCCATAGAATACAGGTTTAAACATATTTCTTTCCCAATTTCTCCCCACCATTTCTAGCGAGTACCTCTTTATTTTTACACAAGCTTGAGGAGGATAACATATTCTTGAACTGTAAGCTCATCCTTCAGATGAGTCCCTCTGAGTATGTTTAATGAACCCTAGGAAGGAGTGGTTTGGTCCCATATGGGCCTTTCGATGTTTGTTTAACGAGTCCAAAGAAATAAATCTCAGAGGTTTTTCATGTTTAGAGAGTCTGAAAAACACTTAAAGAGAACTCTCTCAATTCCTTTGTCGTAAATTAGTTTGATGAGACCGAAAAAGTGATAACCTACCTACCATCAAATGTTTTCTTCAAATACTTTTATGAGCGTGAAAAGAACAAGGTCTCTCAACAATCTTTTCATGTTTAGAGAGTCTGAAAAGAGCTTAAAGGGAACTCCAGGGGGTTCCTTTTTCGTATAACCTTTATGAGTCTGAAAAAGTGATAAGAGTTTACTCGGTTACATTCTCATGTATTTACGAACACGAGAAAGAACAAAGATTTCTTGGGATTATTTTCATTTTTACGCAAGCTTAAAACAAAACAAAACTATGCTTGGGATAGATTTTATTTTTTACACAAGCTTAAAACTAGCCAAAACTATGCTTGGACCTAGTTTCATTTTTACACAAGATTGAACCAGAGAAAACTATGCTTGAGGTAGAAGGTTTCATTTTTACACAAGATTGAACCATAGAAAAATATGCTTGCAACTTCCCAACGCAGAATTCAGGGATGGTTGGTACTTAGCCCCCAACTGAGGCTAAAAGAATTGCCCCCAAAGCTTCTATTCGTCCAATAGCATAGGAGGATGAAAAGAATTTTCAAATACTATACGTAACAAAGTACTTGACTCAAACAGAGAGGGGGAAGTTCATTTTTTAACGAGCTTGACACAGGAGAAGAACTATGCTCATGACTCTAGGTTTAATCCCAAGACCTCTGTTTTATTTTTTAACGAGCTTGACACAGAAACATGAACTATGCTCATAATCTTTGTTTCATTTTTAATGAGGTTTCCACATAGACACAAAAAACTATTCTCATAGATGGTTTCATTTTTTAACGATCTTGAAATAAGAAAAGCATGCTTAAGGATGGTTTCATTTTTTAATGATATTGAAATCAGAAAACCATGCTCAAGGATGGTTTCATTTTTTAATGAGCTTGAAATCAGAAAACCATGCTCAAGGTTGGTTTCATTTTCTAATGAGCTTAAAACTAAACAAAACTATTCTCAAGGTTGGTTTCATTTTTTAATGAGCTTAAAACTAAACAAAACTATGCTCAACTTATTAATCACGGCTTTGAAGAGGATAATCTCTAGAAGGACACCATGTCAAAGGACAAAACTCATTCATGGCCTCCAAGAGATCTTCACTCGATGGAAGAAACAAACTTTTGAAGGAACACATGTCGAGGGTCGTGAACAAAGTAAGGAGATCAAGCTCCAAAATCCCTATCAAATATATCACCATGTCAACTACTGGATCTAAGTCATAAGAATATGAAGTCATCGGAGACAATGCTTCATAATTAACATGTGGCGGGGGAGATACCATCTGCATATAAGAACCATTGAGGGAGTTAATCCAGTCAGGACCGATGAATGAAAGTTGATCAATAGTCACAATTCTTCCATCGTGGGGGAAATATATCACACAAAAAAGAGTGGACAAAATAGCTTTCATGGCATAGACATAATCCCGCCCAAGGAGTAAAGAGAAATCCAAGGGGTCTTGGACTACCGTGACGTCAATAAAGACAATTTTCCCACCCAAAGTTATAGGAAACTAAGGAAGTGTCCCTAAAGGTTGGCTGGTTCTTCTGTTAAAAGCTAACAAATTCTATGTAATCGGGGCAAGCTGAGGACAAACCAAATATTGCCAAGCAAAAGAGGACAAAATACTAACGGATGCACCTTCATCTATTAGTGTCTGAGGAACGTCCCGACCATAAACCTGCACTGTAATCTAGAAAGGAATGTGAGAGGGAAGACGAGGTCCAGTTAGCACATCCCAATTAAAAAGGATAGCCTCATTACTTGGAGGATATTCCATGGGAGAAGGAGGAATATCCCCCAACACGGTGGATTCTGTATCAACAAGAAAAATGTGGGCAACATCAGGTTTAATCTCTAGTGGGAGAGTAGGATCAACTGATAATGACGTCAAATCGACCACTTGGGTTTCATTCTCCAAGGGGAGAATGGGGTCGACAGGTGGAAACAAATTGATCTCTTTGGTTTCACTCTCTAACGAGAGAGTGGGATCGACTGAGGATGAAATTGGATTGACCACTTGGTTTTCACTCTCTGGTGGGAGAGTGGGATTGATCGAGGATGGGAGCATATCAACCACTTTGTCAACTGGTTCAACTAAGGATGTGACCAGATTGACGACATGATCAACCAGACTGACCAACAAAGGGACCAGAATGATCATTCCATCAAATATAGGTGGGTTAAGAGTTAACTTGCGATAAGAAGCTGGAAGTTGAGACTGTGAAACAATCATGTCTTCTAGTAATTTTGAGGCTTTTTCCATACGATGGAAAAGGTGAGTGAGATGACTCCCTTTGCATATCATACACGGGAACTTGACTCGAATTTTCTTCTTGCCAACTGTATCATGAGTAGTTGATAGGAGGTCATCATCATGTTGTTCAGAGACTGATGACATAGACTGGAAAGGAGTTGTAGACCATGCTTCTATGACCTTGGATAGACCAGGGCAATCCTTAAGAAGATGGCTACCCTTACAAAGAATGCAAGGGCACTTGGGATTACAGGTTGTTTGGGTGATCATGACATCATAAACACTCCCAACACGATTAACAGTAATTGGTTTCTTTCCAACATGTCCAACAATGGTTGGAAGTTTGGAAACTTTCTTATTTTTCTTCTTCTTCTTCTTATCCACCGGATTACTAGCTTTAGAGCTTTCACTCAGCGAATAATATGAAATGGAAGAAGACCTTGCAAGTGAAGAAGGTGAAGAAGATATTACCGATGAAGAAGGTGAAGGATCAACATGAGGTTGATGTTCTTGGGGGGAAGTGCTTACAACTGAAGCACTAGCTGCATTCGAGATTACCTGAGTGGAAAAAAACCATACTGGCAATCCAATTGTGAGACCTGGAAGGCTCAAAGTAGCAATGTGAGGAGGACCAATGTTTTTGTAAGAAGGGAAAACAAAAGGTTCCCCTGGAAAAGGGGTTCCTTCATTGGTCATTCCAGGAACTGACGCCATTAAATAAATATCCAACCTAGAGTCTGCTAGGGAAAACAAACAACACATGCTAAAAATTTAATAAGCAAACAAGCAAACAAAACCTTCTTACAATGAACTCACTAGTTGGTGATGAAATCCAACGTCACAGGAACAATGTAGGAATGGGATGAGATAGAGTGGGTGGAAAATATATGTTGACAACCCGCTTAACAGAATTACACCTTGGTGCAAGCTCCCACACATAATCATGGGTATAACCTCAAAGGAGACTGAGTGAGTTTGGCCAACGTCGATTCCAGGTACCGTGAAGACTTGGCCCTCCACAATCACCTTGTGTAAATACCCTAAAGAGATAGGCCACTAAGGTTACCAACTACAATAGTGATTCCTGGGGAAACAGTCGACAGTTCGATCCATGCACAAAGGCAGGGTATCTAGCCTGAATTCAACTCAAAAGGCTTCCACTCATCATTG
Source organism: Picea sitchensis (assembly GCA_010110895.2). Taxonomy (NCBI): domain Eukaryota; kingdom Viridiplantae; phylum Streptophyta; class Pinopsida; order Pinales; family Pinaceae; genus Picea; species Picea sitchensis. The sequence continues at coordinate 13,172 of SNQJ01S0068839.1, forward strand.
TGGGTATACCTTCAAGCGACCCCCATAATATGCGTAATCTCTACACCAAGACTGACAAAGAAGGGTGAGTAACTCTGCCAGTCTTAATGCGACCTCGTGATTGACCCTTGTGTGAGAAGGGCTTCCGAGAACAAAATGTAGAAAGTGGATTTAAACTCTCCCTATCACAAGATTCTATGTTTGTTTGCAGCTTTGGAAAGTTATCTTTCACACATATTCCAAAGCCCTACAACTAATCTAATGTAGGTTTTCTACTAGAAAATATAAAAATGTCTAATCAATTTTTATAAGCGCTTTATTTTTAAGGCTGTTGTTACTCAAAAGGAAGATGGCATGGACTAAATGATGTTTTGACCAACTCTAAACAATGCAAAGAAATGAGAATGAAAATATTTCACTTTGATGAAAGATATATTACGATAAGGAGAAAATGTTTATCATTCCCAGATGCACAATGCCCCAAAATTTATGAAACTCATCGATATCAAGATCCTCAAGAAATGAAAAAAATAGACTGTACACCAATACACGATTCATGGCCCCCCCATGAGGGGGAAAATTTTTCTGAATTCAAGACCAAAAAATTCCAAAAATCATGCAATTTCACTACTTCAAATGCAAGAATGCCCCCAATCTAATGAAAAGCAAGAAATAATATTTTTTGTTTCAAAGATAGCTAAAAGCAATAGAAAATCTCTATAAAACAAAGCAACCCAAACAAATCTTCTCTTTTGACACGAACTATTCAATAAAATAAAAATAAGTTCTTTCACTAAACAATTCTAAAGAAAAATGATGCTTTGTAACTGAAAGACACTCAAAGAAAGACCAAATATTTCAAAAGGAAACAAAGAAAATATGGCTAAAAGCAGTTTCAAATCTGTCAAGTAGACTGTAAACAGTCAAATACAGGCTCCAAAAGTTCATCCCAGGTGATCAAAGAAAAACTGGATGACAGAAGACAAAAAGACCCAATCCAAAAAAAAATTATAGGCAATGTCGCAGCCCAACTGTAGGGTATAGTGCGATGATTAAAGGTTTCCGTAGGCTAGTTATGGGGTAGGTAGAGAATATTATTCACTGGTCTAAATAGTCAGGGTGCGGAGATTAAAGGTTTCCACAGGCTCCATATGGGATACAATGCAGATATGTCTATAAACAAAGAAAAATTGGAAGAAGGACAAAGAGTCTAAATGAAATTTCAGGTCCAGAGAGTCTAGATGGATCCCCCAGTGACTCAGAAAACAAAACCCAGGAAATCAAAGAAAGAAAGCAAGACAAACTAGGAAAACAATGTGTTCCCCAGTATGGTCGCCAATTTTGTTATCGGGATAATTGTTAAGTGCAACCACAAATCAATCCCCCTCGCTTCACTACGAAACTAGAACAAAAAAATACAATACACTACTCTTTCCATAGATTTCAATTATCAAATGAGAAATGGATCTAGAACATACCTTTTAAATATTGAAGATACGACTTCGCTAATGAAATTCAAGCTCCGTCGCAAGGTTTATGGAGAAATATCTGCAAATAAACACAATCCAACAAAGACAAGAATAACAGAGCCTATTTGATATGAAACTATGTACATGATCAAGGAATCATACAATATGGACACATGACATTAATATAGGAAAGAAAAGTATATCTGTACTAAATAATGTGGAAGAAAGATACAACTAGATACCTTGATGTTGTCAGGTTCCTTCCAACAATTTCTTGCTTCCCACACACTTCTACTCCATGGATTCTGAGATCATAGATCTGATAGCTACTCACAATCTATCTTGACAAAGAAAATCTCAAAGCCACTCTAACCAAGCTAACAATCTCAAGACAAATTTCTGATCTACAAAACTCAAGCTCAAGTCAATCTAACTTTCTCCATGAGAGCTCCTCTCCTTTTATAAGCCGAAGAAGATAAGGTGAGGAGGTTAGGATGATCCCACTAAATCATGAAAGCGAGTAAGATATAGACTGTACGGAGGCCACCTCACCATAGAAGCTTCACCTTCTAGAATCATCGAGAAGATGCTTGGTTTTACCACGTATAGGAATTTTCGCACCCTAGATATAGTACAACCTGCAGAAACTCCGCAGTCTAGCTTTAGAGCAAGGTGTGGAAATCGGGCATTGTCGCACCCTGCGTATAGTGCAACCTACAAAAATCCTCTTTAATAAGGTTTTTACAAAGGAAAATACAACTTCTTCTCTCACTAAATGTTCTTCTCCCTTCTTTCTTCAAGAATTCAGGCCACTAACCCCTCTGAAGGAAACATATAGGTTTACACCATTAACGGTCATAAGGATGATGAAAATAATGCGTAACAAGCAGTGGCGAAGCAGAGGAGTCGAGAGACAACTCCAGAAGAAAGTTTGGATCTAGGTGGATTTCAGCCACGTTGGAGAGTTCATGAGCAGGGGCTCATGAATTTTTGCGCTGTGGAGTATGATGCAGGAGCATCGCTCCATCTCAACACATGCCAACTAATCAACATGTGTGGTGTGCATTCAAGGAAGAAGAGGTGTCGCCCTCTCATTTTCTCCTCGAGAATCTAAGGCATGATCCAGACATTAATTGAAGACAAGATGGAAGGAGCAAAATCGTGCTTTCATACAAGTTGGAAATAAGGTCACCATTAACAGGATGACGGTAAAACAGATCTGCGTCCGATTTGGAGAAGAATTTCCATCATTGTAATTTTCCCTTTTGATACACATTAGGGATGGTTATTTAACACCATTAGTTAGCTTGCGAGGGAAGTTAATTTGAGCACTCTTGTATAAATCATTGTATTGTATGCCTAGTAGAGGCTGCTGAAGCTAGATGAAAATCATTTTAAGCCAAATTAGGAGGTTGATGAAAGCTGAGACTCAGTTTCATCTTGGAGTCCACCATTGTAAATTGGCATTCCACCATTAATAGAAAATGATAGTTTTTCCTGTTTTATCTTTCTGTGTAATGGGTGGTGTGTTATGAATGAATTTTACATGTTTGTGAATTGTAGATTAATGTTAGAAATCGTCTGCAGGGATATAGATACAATTTTCTATCCGAGAGTGTGTTGAGTTAAGTCTGGTTCTTTGGGATAAGTGCAAGGAGTGCACAACAGAGAGAAGAAACTATGTAATCCAACACAAGGGGTGCGTGTCTGAACTCAGTGGAGTCAGAAGAGAAGCTGCTAGGAGGGCACACCAGATTTATTCACTGACTCAGGGAGAAATTTCAAGGTGGTTAAGTCTCTTGAAAATAAAGACTATGTGGAGAGAAGCACAGTTCATATTTACTAAACACTCTGAAACACTTTTCTAGGAGGGCATCGAGATTGCGTGAGAATACTTAGGAACTACACAGTTGAAGGTGTAGAAGAATCCCAGAATTGCTGAACATTCTAGTGAAGGAAGGCTTTGCAAGAAGTGCAACGACAAAGGAAAGGAGATGCCTTAAACCTTTCCATAAGGCCGAGAGAGAAGCCGTAGAAGAACTGAGCCAAGTGCAAGGAGTGCAAAAATCCTTTGATAATAGCCTAAGTCTCAAAAGGAGGAATTGCGCTAAGTGTGAAAAGAATTCGAGGAATAGCCAAAGTCCCAAAGATGGAGAAATCATCCATCGTCAAAGAGGAGACAGGTGGCAGAAGATCGAGAGGTTAAGGAGAAAGAACTTCGTAAGGTTTGCTGGGAGAAAACAGAAGATGTTCACGAAGTTGCGAAGAGATATTTCAATCCAAACCATTGGATCTAGAAGGGTGCATGGTAGAGGATCAATTCATCACTGATTCGCAATCCAAAGAAATTGAGTCGGGAGAAGGGAGGAATCATGAAATACAAGCTCGCGATTCGATCATAACCATTGATCGCAAAAAGAATGTGGACCATAGATTTGGTCCCATAGCATTCGCCAATTCAGAAGTTGGGAAAAGGAGGAAACAACTCGCGAAAGTACCGAAGTGCGGGGTCGCGAAAGGAGTTGGCCCATAGTCGTAATCCGTGGTCACGTAAATGAGGAAGAGTCTAGCATGAGAGTTAGTGCCTATTGGCATAATATTTGAAAGTGCTAAGAAGAGGGTTTGCAGGTGCCACATCGCGGGTGTCGAGGAAGTGAAAAAGGGCCTATGTCAAGTTGAAAGCGGTTCCATCAGGAGCCCGACGAGTCATTCGAATCGACGACTTGAACAATCCTAGACTGGGAGGTCGCACCACATACCATTGAATACCAATAACAATAGCAATAGCAATACCAATATAAATATCATACCATACCATACCAATACCAATACCAATATCATACCATACCATACCAATACCAATACCATACCACACCATACCAATACCAATACCAATACCATACCATACCATACATAATTGCACCTAAAAACAAGGTTGAATTCAATAGGGGTGATAAAAATTTCTACATCTACTAAGACAATATTAACACCTAATTGAATGGGAAGATTACGTACAATTCCTATTGACTCACATGGTCGATCATCAAAGGTTTTAAAATAGGGTGTCAATGTAACATGGATGGTAGACCCCAAGCACTACCAAACAACCATCATAATATAGGGATAGACTCTCTCATTAACTATACATTGATAAGCACAAAGTTTCTTAACAATGATCCCAATTAGAAAGGGTCGGAGGAAGGAAAACATGGTGACAAAAGGTTGTCCAAGTTGAAGGTCACGGTCTTAGAATTTGAAGTGGGTATACTTCTAGTCTCCTTAGAGTGTGTAGGTATAGTAGAAAATGGTCCATTAGAGAGCATATTCACATTAGGGTAGAGCCTAATATTATATGTCAGTTCAAGTATACATTTTTTCTAAACCGACCATGGATAACTAAATGATGCAAAGGTACCAAAATATCAATATCTAGTTCAAATCCATGCATCTATGTAACAACAATTCAAAAATCTTATTATATTTACCAAGAGTAATTAAAATCATGGAAGTATTTGTGTCCTCAAAATATTAGACAACATTCCATGTCGTTGAAAAATCAATGATCATAAGAGTGGTCCAAGGTATCATTGTCAAGTGTGATATGTGGTGCTAGTAGGAAAGAATCAAATATATTTCTAGAGGAGATGAATTCTAAGGGCATGCTAGTGGAGTGGGTATCTTAGGTAGGAATTCAATAGGAGAAATAAAGTGGAGGTTATCCCAAGGACCATCAAAATAAGATATAGCATCAAATAATTTTTCATCATCATTGAAATTCATGGTTAATGAGGCAAGAGCACTTTTACACATGGGCAAAGAGAGTGGATTGGTGGCTCCCAAGTGTGAATCTACAATATCAATCTGCAAGTCTAAGTTGTTCAAAGGATCCAAAGAATCATACTCTATCAGAGTGGAGGTTGTGAAAATGGTGGTAGTGGTCACATAAGGAATTTGTGATTTAGGTCATGATCCAACCAAACAGTAGGGATATATTGCGAATGTGCTACTAAAGGTGAGACATTGTCTTGAGTAACATGTATTTGAGAACTACAACATATGAGTTGATCAATGGTTATAATGCATCATTCACATGGAAAAATCATCACATGATAGAGAAAATATGCCATAATTTTTGTGGAATACACATAATTGCACCTAAGAATAAGGTTGAAGTCAATAGGGGTGATAAAAATTGCTACATCTATTAAGACAATCTTATCACCTAATTGAATGAGAATATTAGGTACAACTTCTATTGACTCACATGGTTGATCATCAAAGGTTTTCAAATAGGGTTTCATTGTAACATGGATGGGAGACCCCAAGAACTACAAAAAAACCGTCATAATATAGGGATAGACTCTCTCATTAACTATACATTGATGAACACAAAGGTTCTTAATAATGACCCTAATTAGAAAGGGTTGGAGGAAGGAAAACATGGTGAGAGAAGGTTATCTAAGTTGAATGTTACGGTCTTAGAATTTTAAGTGGGTATACTTCTAGTCTCCTTAGAGTGTGTAGGTATAGTAGGAAATGGTCCATTAGAAGTGGAATGGGTTCCTCCTCGTCTAGATGATTCCAAACTGGTAGTGAAGTAGATAGGTTGGAAGGACTGGCCACCTGAGTAGTCAACAATAAAAGAGGTCAAAGGAGAGGAAGCCTTGAGGTTATAAGGAATGGGATCATAATGAGGGATGGGTTGTTGCAAGGTAGAAGAAGGGTTTTACTAGGTTGACTGGAATGACTCTACAACTCACAAAGTCTTGGTAGCTCTGGACAATGGTGAGTACAATGACCAACAACTCTATCAAAGGTGCAAGGGTGTTTAGTCTTAACTCATACATATCGGTTATGATTTGGTTGAATTTTACTGTAGTTGGAATTTTCATTGCCTCTAACATCATATGAAAAAATGTTCTACCTCATGTAACTACAACCATCATTTTATACCACCGTTTAGGCGCAATTAGACACATTTTGGCCATAGTTTAGGTGCAATTCCTGAAATTTTTGATGCCCACTAATGTGCCCATAGAAGATTACATCTAGGACTTAAATTGATGCTAAAGTTGTCATAGATGGAACCGACTGTAGCACTGACTGATATCTCAAACAAAAAAATCTAAAAAACCCGCGGGTAAGGGGACAAACTACTCATTTTGGAGGGGAAGAATTACAAAAGCACAAATTGGGTGTTTGCTAGGGAGAACGGAGATAGAGTGTGACCAGACCAACTGAATTTCAAACTACATTTTGAATCGGACATGATTTGGGTGTTTCCTAGGGAGAAGGGAGATAGGGTGCGACCATAGCACGATTTGGGGGTTTCCTAAGGGTGAACTGACATTTTCAGGTAACAAAATTATTAAATTTCACCACTGTTAGATTTGGACTTCTTGATATATAAATTTCCTCATGTTTTGTGGTCTAATATATTGCAAGATTAACATAAAGCAATCATGGGAGAGTTACATTAACAATTTGTGTATGAAACATCACTATAATATAAAGTTGAGTTTGGCAGTTAGTTATCCTTATTAGAAGAGGAAAAAAAAACCAGGAAGAAGGGAGAAGAAATAAGCACCTTAAAAAATCATAACCAAGTCCACTTGCCCAAATCGTGATAGAAGGGATTTTCCCTAGCTTGCTTAAAATATCAAGTAGAGGGAGGAAAGAAAATTCTAGCCACAATGAGGTAAGTCATTGTCAATTTATAGATTTCTAATTGTCTCAATTTTTTTTTTTTTTAATTATTTGTTTTTTATTGAAAATTTTAACACAAAAAAATTATTTTATATATCTAGGGACATGATGTAATACCCCTAGGCTGAACCCCAATTGTAAATGTGAATGTAAATATGTTATATATGATGGTGAACCAGGTTATTATAAGCCATAAGGCTTATGTGATTATTAGGCCGAAGAGCCTAGATGCTAAAGGACTATGAGCCTATTTTTGTATATGTAAATACTCATATCATTAATTTAATACATCGATGCGTGTAGAACAACCATGATAAAGAGTATGGGGGACTAAAATCCACTAGGAAGGTGGGGGGGGCTAAGTGCCTAGAAAGGGGGCTAAGCTAGAGGGATTATTTCCAAAGGAATATTATAATATTATTCCTAAGGACTAAGGTGTGGATAATTATTTTATCCTAAGATTATATGGGAAGAGAATGAAATTACAAGTGGAGAGAAACAAGCTCCTTGAGAGCCATGTGTCATCAAGGGAACATGAAAATAAATGTGGGGGTAATTAGTCCATTTCCCACTCATTCGTTCCATTCACTCCATGGGTCTTACCTTTCTCTCTTGCACACACTCCTTGAGCAGTAACCCATACCTTTCGTATTATTAGCAAAAAAACGTACCCTTCCTGTTATGAGCATTGCATCTTTACCTTAATTGGGCGAGTACTGTACCATACCCAAGCTAGTACTGCACCTTACTTGAAGGAGGTTACTTCCATTACCTACATACTACCTTGAACGTTGCTATTGCTTTTCACCTATACCTGTACCTGGTCGACTTAAGCGCTGTAATGAAGAAGCGGGTTGTGAGGCTTGTGGGATTGAAGAGGCGGGTTGTCAGGCTCGTGGATTGAAGAGGCGGGTTGTCAGGCCCATGAGAAAATCTCTCCAGGAGAGAGAATTTCTAGGAATTGTTTTCCTGAGGGAGCCCAACTGCAGGTACAATGATCTGAGACTTCCTATCCGACCTGTTGCTGAAGCCATGGAAGGGAAGTGGGGCAGTTGACAGACTATTGAGAAGAGAAGGGGAACACTTCTTGGGGTGGGAAAAACATGTAGGGAATGAGAGACTATGAGCTGTTAGTTTGAGTAGGAACCTGACAAAGTTTTTCTTGTTGTCTAAGATACATCATCCTAGCTAGGAATCCCTTTACCCGAGTGGATTTTAGTCCCAACTCAGGGGTGACCCACTGCTAAGAGTTCTGAGCAGCCTGGTCTAAGGTTGGGAGGATCGTGGAAGGTATGCATGTAGTTGGTGGTATTCTATCAAAGATAAGTATCAATTGTGTGTTAATTTACATGTTGTGTATTTATACATGTGTTTATGTTTATGGGTTTTGCCTGTGTATGTTGCATGTATATTTTTAATTTTATTTCTGCATGATTTTGGGAATTTTCCTAGAGTATTTGTATATGTTTATAATTTCGTATACAATCCATAAGTTTTATGTATAGCCCAACAGGTGGCTAGGTATGTTACAATATCGTATCAGAGCATGAAATTTTTAGGTGGCATCGTCCGACCTGGGTGGCCGGGTATGTTACAAATTGGTATCAAAGCTCAAGTTTTCAACACTGAGCCTGGATGGGAAGTGTAAGTTGAAATTGTAGAGAAATTTCATTGAGAATTTAAGTTATAGGGTGCCAGGAGGGCGCTGAGAGCACACCTTAACTATGTTCAAAAGATCAGGAGGTGTAGCGGTTCAAGAAATCTAGAGGAGGAAAGAAATGATACCAACCATTTATTTGGGCCATAAGATTTGATCTGGGCCGTTGGATCTCTTCGGGAGAAGATAGATCCCTCATAGCCATCGAGTCTAGAGAAGGTGCACAGTCGTTAAGCACTAAAGTCCTTCAGACTTCACCACTCCGGCTATTTTAATCCTTTTTTATGTGAAAGAGGTAAAATACCCAAAGCTCCTAAGTCCTGAAGTGAATCTACACTATAGATCACAGGGAGAATTGCCAACCATTGGATTTGGCCAAGGACAGATCTGGGCTGTTGGATCAAGCAAAGACCATGAGGAGAAGCACTATGGAGAAGGACATATCTGGGCTATTGGATATGCACACAGGTGAATCTGAGCCATAGATCTCATGACAGTTCAAAAATTTTACACTCCAGTGGAAAAGAGTCCTTGTGTTATTAGGTGGAAAATATCCCGAAGTCCCAAACTCCGAAGAATATCCTGACCATTCGTCATTGAGGACATGCGTCAACAGATTAGAAAGTGTTCAAAATTTTGGTGATCTGGAAGATCATTGTTGAAAAGTGTTTTGGTGTAAAAAGGCCCGAAGCCCCCGAAGCCCAGAGTCAATCCCGATCGTCCGTTGATGGGTGAGCATTAACCGAGGATCTCTATCCTTCATCGATTCAACATTCGACAGTTTGGGGGTTTGGTGGTGATCATCTGTGAGAACTCTCGAAGCCTAGAGTTTTGGAGGAGATCCCATCCATTGGCTGCGGGAGGAGCAAGAGTCGTCGATATCAGTTTCAACGTTCGGCGGTTCAAAGGTATTATGCAATGGAGTTGAGAGAATTCCTGAAGCCCGGAGTCCTGGATCTCCTAATGACCTTATATCTTAACAAAGATCCTCGACCGTTGATTCTTGAACCCTTCAGGGGTTCACCGCTTCGGGTTTCGGAGGAATTTTAATGTGGTGCTGTGAAATAATCCGAAGCCCGAAGCTTTGGAGCCTTGGAGTGTTGAAGTGGTTCGCTAGTTCGATGTTCGGGTGATTTGTGTTTTTGCATGGTCATAACTCCTGAAGACTGAAGCTCCGAAGCACTGGAGTAACGCAGTGTTGAAGCACCAGTTCGTAAGTTCACCACTTCGACATTCATAAGGAATGTTGTGTTATGTTTGGAAGTCTTACGAAGCCCGTAGTTTCGAAGTCCCAGAGTGCTGAAGTAACGTGTCATGCTGAAGTCACCTAGGGTGATGTGGACCCACTTTATGCATGCCATGTGTCATCCTGTTGCATGTTTTTCACAAACCTTTTGTACCAATTGGAACTTGACATGTGTCACCATCGATTGGGCCACGTGTCATCTCCATATTTTTGACATGTAGCACCCCTGGGGCGTAGTTTCTAAGGAGACTCTGGAAGTTCAAAAATTTGACATTGGGGAAAATTGGAGTATGCTTGTTGCGATTATTATATGTTTAGTATAATGCACTCATTAATTATCAATCCGAGATTTGTAATCAACAGAGTTACAAGACACCAGTAAGAAAGGTAATTCTAATGTCATGAGTATAGAACTATTCTAGATTATGTATACTGGAAACAAAACAAACTAGCAAACTGAAACACACTTTGGTTGTCTTTCACAGAGATGCTATCTACTCCATTATGAAACATGAAAGTATGAGATGGAGTTATTTTGACAGATCAACTCTACTATCTGACCCAGAAAACTAACTATGCAACCACACTTCTAAAAGGGAAATCACACATCAATCATCAAGACATAGCATGGGTAGTTTAATAGTCAATATACTAAGTATGCTGTGGTTCACAATGTGTTGTTGTGAACTTCACTAGTTCTCCTTCAAATATGTCTGAATACTGCTGCCAACATTCATGTCCATGAAACAAAATCAAATTCCTAAAAACAGAGCATATGCAAAAACAGAGTGAGTAAAGATCTCTAAGCAATCATGTAATTGAAATCCTAGTCTAAACTATACTGCTATCATCTGAAAGAATTAAAGCTTCAACTAATCTAACATTTACACTATTGAAATCAAATGCTAATACTAATCTACGAAGATTCTGACCTTTGTTGGGTGGTGGGCCCTTGCCACTTCAACAGGTCAGCGACTGGAGTCTATAGTAAGCTTGCTTTCAACCCACACATTACTCTTACTCAAACTTCAAAACATAGAATCAAACTATACTAACAACTCAACTCACATTCAATCATAGATGATCAAGACATGGAGATAAATGACATCCTTCTATTAATCTTCACCTAGAATATGTTCTACAATATGTAACGTTGCTTTACATGCTGTATTATGCTAACTCTTCACTACCTCGACCATCCTTTCCATGACTATTTAAACAGTATTAGTCATGAAACACAAGGAGGTGAAATCATTTGCAAATCAGTCAATTGTTAAATTTAATTATTCGGTTACATATTTTAAGCTTCATCCTCATGACACGAAGTGCATGAGGATGAAGCAACAACAAACTATCCTAACATAGCCTTGCTAAAACATTTATGATTCAATAAACATCCAACAATTATCTTGGGCATGATCCAGAGCTAAACTTGGTACATTCGACTTCCTGTATTGGTACCAGATCGTAACAGGTAGATGGTACCAGATCCGAACAGTGCACAAATGGTTGGTGCCAGATCACGTTAGTCTACGACCGTTGGTACCAGATCGCGACAAGCGAGATTCGGTACCGGATATGAATAGAAGGTGCACTTGGTACCAGGTTCAGACAGTGGCAATTTTGGCGCATAAGTACTAGATAGCTGAGCTGGTACAGGAAGGATGGACTTATCTAGAGGTCAAAGATTATACATGGAAAATTGAAGCATT
>SNQJ01S0068839.1:30775-64160 GCA_010110895.2 Picea sitchensis
CTTTACCTTATGACCTTATCAATGGCTAATGGTAGTGTTCTTTGTCATTTACCCAAGCTTAGGTAAGCCAAAAAGGTATAGATGAGGAGTATAATATGGTAGTGGGGATGTCAATTTAGAGGCTCAACAATACTATTGCAAGAAACTTCGAAGAATGAAGCTCTCGAGAGACTCTCCAGGAGTTCTCCAGTTCGGTGTTTAGGATAAGTGTGGTGTTATTTTATCAAATATTCCGAACCTCTGAAGCATCGGAGCCCTGAAGCTCCAAAGAAGTACCGTTCAAGAGTTCGCCAATTCAACATTTATGGGAATTGGGAGGTGTTGAAGGAGAAACCTCTGAAGCCCAAATTTATGGAGCCTTGAAGTCATGAAACTTTTGATAACCACCTTTTAGCTAAGCACTTGGTCATAGCCCATGGTCATATGAATTTTTGGCCGAAATAAAGGGGGCTAGTGCCCAATTTTTTTATTTTAAATACAAAAAGGGGCTTTGAGAAGGAGCCTACAGGTTACTGATTTGTACGGATATACAATTGAGAGAAATCACAGAAGCCTGTGAACCTCAAGAGAGGATTTAGCACAAGATCCAAGAGCTATTTTGGATTTGAAGAAGAAGAACAACTGTACAGGGATTGCCTTCACAGAAAAGACAAATTTTCAAATAACCATAACTTTTTGCTGAAGACTCATAATTGAGCAAGGAAGCAGTCATTGGAAAGGTCTCAGAAAGAGGATTCCATGTATTCACCCATAATTGATAATTGAGCAGATTAGATCATAGGAAGCCAGAAATAATATTTCTGGTGACCATAAAAGGAAGAATTGTGCATATGTTACCAAAATTGTATATTGTGGTTCTGGCTAACAAATTTTGTTGTATGCCTTTTTTTTTATGTTATGGTTACAATTAAGATAGAAAAAGTGCTATAGATGTCTATAGATAGAAGAAAGAAGGAAAAATACAATTCTTCATTTTACATTTGGGATCTTTAAGAAGTTATTGGATCAGAGGTTGGGTTCAATAAGCAACATGGAAAACCCTAATGAAATTCTTGTTTGGGGAAAACATTCCGGATGACAATTTTGCACATCAAATGTGAATGCTAGGCGGAGAAAGCCATATGTAATACATGATAATGCATGTACCATAGGTTCATATGTAGATGCAAAGCATGGGAATAAGGAAGGATGGTTTTATAGAATATGAAAGATTTTGGACCTGGTATCAAGAAGGAGCTGAGGAACTTGAGGACATAATGTTATGTCAAGAATATTCCACAAGATGATTAAAGGTCAAGATTGAAGAATGTTAAGATATGAATCTAGGTGCAACCATACATTTTTGGGAAACCACTACATGAAATCCACTCATGTTAATCAGAGTGCTCAATGGAATTTGGGTATAAGAGTAGATCAAGTAGTGAATGATGTAATGAAATTCCATTCACTCTAAAGAATGCCAATGGATAGGTAAGGCAGTATAGTGTGGGAATATCTTCTCTAAAATATTCATAGGTTAAAATGCTATTTTTCTGATAAAGAGAAACAAGGAATATATTTGGAGATAAGATGTAACATCTCCAAGGATCGGTCCTACAATTTGGAGATAACACCTCCATTATTGATATCAGAGTGTGCAATGAAAGCATGGTATGAAGGAAATCACTTCAAGGGTAAAGGAATGAATATGCACATAAGTAAGGAGTGTCAATTATGGCATACAACAATATGTTATGGAAAGATTGGATCTAGAATGGTGCAATAAAACTCCTAGCAGAGAAATTACTCAAAGCTAAATATATTAGAGACTAGGTGAAGTTCATGAGTAAATTAAATAGTTGAAAGGTACCAATAGATGGGAACCAAGTAATAGTGGAATGATGAAAATTAATATCAACATAATATATGGATACAAGTGTGCAAAGTAGATAAGAAGATTCTAGAGTGGAGATATCAAGTCAAGAAGAACTTAAAAAATAAATGAATTTCTGAAGAGGAATAAATAAGGAACCGTGAAGAAGAAAATGGTTCTATTCTTGGTATATAATGAAAAAGAGATGGTACTTGAAAAGAATCCATATCAAGTGGCATAGAGCCATGAGTGACATTCCCGGAAGTTGGAAGTATCATTGGAAATTATGATGATAAATTAAAAGAAGTGTTAATTACTTTAGTTAATTCTATGCAGCTGGCGAAGAAGGCATATGTGTATCCTTATAGTATGCTAGAGATTGGATATGCAAGTCAAGTTTGAGGCTAGGTGGCTAAGAAAAGAGAAGAGAATAGTGAAAGAAACCATAAGTTCTAAAGCATTCAGCCAGGAAAGGGATGAAGTAGTTTAATCCCGAAAAGTAAATGGATGTTGAAGATCCAAAGTATATAAGACAACATGATTGGAATTATAAGTTGGCTAAGTATGTGTTGGGTTAGAGGGATCCATAAAATGATACATGATAGAATTTAATATCAACATAGTATTTGGATGGAAATGAAAAAGCAGCCAAGAGTGATTTGGCTAGAAAGTGATTAGGGCAGAAATATTCATTTACATTGATTACAGTGAGGACACAAGAAGATTAAGGAATCCGGGAAAGAATGGAAGAATTCTAGGAACAACAAAGAAAAGTGATACAGGGAGAAAGAGGTTTTTTCAATTACTGTAGCAACAAATATGTTATGGCTTGTTGGATAACCATACATAGTACAAGAAATTGACATGCAAATGATTTTAGGAGCATGCTAGTGACTCATTACTAGTGCATACATATATGAATTGGAAAGAACGAATTCTTCCATGTTTGCAAGTGTTTCCGATGATGTTGTTGCATATGGAAGGAAGAAACAAAAAGATGAAGTGTTGATTATAAGACTGATAAAAGAGGCATGGGAGATTCTACTGTCATCAACTAATCAGGTAGCATCAAATTTATTTAATGGAAGCTATGCATGTATGTATTTTATAAAATTATGTTGGATAATTGCTTAAGGGAATTTAGGTAAGAATTCCCTCAACCAGAGTTATTTTATAAAATCACATTATGGTATTATTTGAATGCATTAATGTGAATAACACTAGGTGTGGTAAAGGATGGAGGCCTGTAATAATTATCAAAGATTCTTAGCTTTTGAATGCATATAATGACATATTAGTATGTTATATTAACTTGGTTATGAGCTAATAACCAAGGAAATAAAAGGTATGAACATGTTATAGGAATGGATGCCAGAAAAGCTAGTCATGTATGAGACCATGACATGATTGGTTATGGAAGGGACACGTACCACAAAAATATCCAATGAAATTCCTACTTCTAAATAATATTTGGACTGCAACCTTTTTTCTAACACTAATGAACAACACAAAATTATATTCTTGGTGTAGTGTTCGGTTTGAAAAGGAAGGCATCCAAATAATTCAAAAGAAAATAGGAAGTGTATGGAGAATGTGTCAAGGCATTGGCCATATTTCCAATTTACCAATGGTGAGATGCATGACTTAGATATAGAGCATTATGAAAATCAATGCAAAGGTGTATTGAAGAGATATGAATTGAGAGTTGCACTCATGCATAGTAAGTGGTAGAGTTGCACTCATGCATGATAGAATTGTATACTTAAATGCATTTGTTGAATCAATTTTGTGAGTGCATGCATATATGTTATCTAATGGAAATAATTATACTAACAACTAAAATGTTACAAACTCATGGAGTTGAGAACATTTCAAGAGTTGTTATACATTGCAACAGGAAAGTTGCAAGTCAACTAGTCACATGAGCATTGACTACAAGATTTTTTTTTTTTTTTTTCCAGAAAGTGGAGTAATGAACTTACTGATATTAATGGTGAACATGCATATGCATAGAATGATAAATTAATTATATTTAATGAATTGTTTGATGGTTGTGATTGAATTTTTAGGTGTAGACAATTCTAAGATCACTTTGTAAGGTTTCAGTACATATTGCAATAAAATTATAATGTACATGAAATATTGATAATCTGTTGGCTGAATGCAAGATGGAAGCATTGCAAGAAAAGTGGTATTCAATATGGTGCTTGATGAAATCCATTAGGAAGACTGCATCCTACTATTGCAACAACTATGAAAAATTATGAGATATAATTTCATATTTTGGGGAAAATTTGAATTCCTTATGAAATAAGTTTGGTTTCTAAATGAATTTTTATAATGTTCTCTCATGATAATTGTATGTGTGTGATGCAAATGAGATAATATTTATTAAGTTGGAATGCTTGGGAAGAACAATTATTGTTGGACTGAATATATAAATGTAGAACCTTAGTGGGGTTCTAATAATGAGTTGGTGCTCTCCTTGTGTGTGAAAGCCTTGGCAAGATGGATCCCTTTGGCGGGGCGTGTAGCGATTGAGGGATGTCATTGAGACTGTAAGGAGTGAGTGCAACAAGGAGAAGTAGTGATTATGGAATATGGTAACTTTCATACTTGAGGGTGTGTCAAATGGAGCAGTGAGTTGATTCCTTTCTGAAGCAACTCTATGGAATAGACCAAATGAATTTCGGCTACAACATGAATACATGAATTATTGGTGCACAGCCAGAGCATAAGTGGATAACAAGCACAATAGAAAGGATTGGAGATTTTGAAAAATTTTGAATTGTACATAGTTTATAAATGCAGGAGGATAGTGCATAAATAGGGAGGAGATATAATACCAGGTATTAATTGTAAATGTAAATGTAAACTATGTTTAAAGGAGCTAGTGAGCAAAGGATTATTATAATCCATAAGGTTATGTGATTGTTAGGCAGAGCCTATATGCCTAAAGGAGCTAGTGAGCCTATTTTTGTATATGTAAACACTCATATCATTAATTTAATACATTTTCATGTGTATACCAACCACGATGATAAAGGGTATGGGGGACTAAACTCTACTAGGAAGGGAAAGGGGGTGGGGGAGGGAGGAGGTCTGATCTAGAAGGGTTTAATATAGAACTTATTTTGAAAGGAATATTATAATATTATTCCCTAGGACTAAGGTAATGAATAATTATTTTATCCTAAGTTACTTATATGGGAGAGAATGAAATTACAAGTGGATAGAAACTAGCTCCTTGAGAGCCATGTGTCATCAGGGCACATGAAGAAGTAAGTAGAGGTAGTGGTCCATTTCCCGCATTAGATTCCATTCTCACTCCACCGGGTATTACCTTTGATCACACACACTCTTTGAGGAAGTAACCATACATTTCCTGTTATCAGCAGAAAATTGTACCCTTCCTATTATGATCAACACATTTGTACCTTACATTGGCGAGTATTGTAACTTACCTGAGCCAGTACTGCACCTTACCTGAAGGAAGTTGCTTCCATCACCTGCATGCTACCCTAAACATTGCTACTTCTTTTCACCTGTACATGTACCTAGTTGTCTTAAGAGCTGGACTGCAGAAGTAGGTTGTCGGTCTATGGGATTGAAGGGTGGGTTTAGGGCACGTGGATTGAAGAGGAAGGTTTTCAGGGCACGTGAGAAACTCTATCCATGCGAGATAATTGATGGGAATTGATTTCTTGAGGGAGACCAGCTAGCTATGGTGCTCTGAGACTTCCTATCGGTTTGTTGTTGAAGCCCTAGAGAAGTAGAATTGCTTGAAGACTATTGGTGAGAGGAGTGGCACACTTCCTAGGGTGGGACCAACATGTGGGGAAGGAGGGACTTTAGGTTATTATTTTGAGTTGGCACCTGAAGGATTTGTTCCTATTGTTTGAGATACATCATCCTAGCTAGGAATCCAACTTACGGTGGAGTTTAGTCCCAACTTCGGGGTGACCCACTATTGAGAGTTTTGAACAGCGTTGTCTAAAAGTGGAGATCATGGAAGGTATGCACACAATTGGTGGTATTATATCAAAGATACATATCAATTGTGTGTTAATTTACAAGTTGTGTATTTATACATGTGTTTATGTTTATGGGTTTGGTATTGTGCTCCATGTATATTTTTACAGTTATTTACGCATGATTATGGGCATTTTCCTAGAGAATTTGTATATGTTTATAAGTTCATATACATTCCATGAGTTTTCTATAGCATAGCTCATCATGTGGCTTGGTATGTTATAATATGGTATCGAGCATGAAATTTGTAGGTGTCATGGCCTAACCTGGGTGGCATGGTATGTTACACATGAGACTAACCAGTAAAAATATTCCTTGTCTTCGATATTGGGGATGGAGGATGTTAAAAAAATTGATGGTGTAGGCTTGAAAATGCTTGCAATTTACATAGAAAAATGATCCACCAAGACCCCTGAAATATTGCAAGAAAATCAACCCTGTGAAAGGGAATAAATTGATTCCCCAACAAATCCTAGATCGAGCACAAAATCAAGGTGGAAATCATTGACAATGACCTCTAAGAATATGGAGAAGAGAGCGAAGACCTCCAATGTCGAAGCCACTCTTGGGACCCAAACTTCTTCCACCACGCTATGTTTTGGAACTTGCATTGGGAACTATGGTACATGGATAAAATACGACATGGTTTCAGGCGAAATCAGAATGTCGGATGTTGGGAAGGTTTTTGTGAATAGGTTGAAAGAATCATGCCTTCAACAGTTCAAAGACCATCTCCATTTTTTTTCATTCCTAAAAATATACCAATACACACAGCATAAAAATGTAATTCATGACATGGAGTCTGAATTTGGCGTAGGTTGGTTAGTAGAAAAGGTGAAAAGACAAATGTCTCTGGGGTATAAAATTCGGTGGAAACAAACAAAGAGATAAAAAAATTCATGCAGAAAAGGCCAAAAAGACCAATTATTCGGTGTATTAAAGTATGGAAAGAACTTGTAAAACCATATGAGAAGGAATATGCATGGAGGAATTCTGATGAGAATTATCGAGCATTGAATTTTCTCATAATGTTATATCAAATTTCTTAAACGAATTTTATATTTTATTTGTTCTTAGTTAAGTGGTGTGTATGTTTAGGGAACAGAGCCTCCAAAGCTAGGCTTGAAAAACTCCAAGACACACATCAAAATGGCGAAAAAGGTCTACAATCCTTGATTTGCACCTTTGTAAGTATATTTATTATGTGAAATGTTTTTTTATTTCCTAGAAAAAAGTAAATGATTACATATTTATTAGTTTAACCATTCCATGTGCCATGTTTTGACAGGAGGACAAATATGGTCGACATCCAACACATTTTGAAAATAAATGTTTACAAAAAATAAAAAAGTGGATCGACTTTGTAATATGGATGGAGGACGAGGTATCAATAGTACTGAAGGATCACCTTGTTTTTTTCCTAGTTTTTGTCAATACTCCCCATTTGTTAATCCTTGTCCTTTATTTCCTTTGAATATTATGAACATGTGGAATGTTCCTTGCAATTTATGGATTTTGGAAATACTATCCCTTGTTTTTTGGCTCTTGATAACAAACATATTTTTCCTAGCAGGGATTTTCCCCTTTTGTTTAACTTATTTATATTTTCCTACTATTTGTATAATTTGGATTCTCATCCAACATTCACAGGGCCTTCTCTCCCTTGGACCTTCTCTAACATAGATGCATTACACTAATAGATGGGTGATAAATTCTTCATCCATCTTACAAAGTGAAAACATGTCAGGCCCTTGGTTACTTCTCCTTTACAAATGATTTAAAATAAGTAACTTGTCTCTCAACACCAGCCACATATAAACATGTGTCTTCATATGAGCTCTAATATTCCAAAGGGGTCTCCACCACCATGATTTTGTCTTCTTTTGTATTACATAACATAGTTTTGTACCCTAGATTTACAATCTATTATCTTAGAATATGTTTCTTGGACCAAACCAAACTATATTCCTCGTCCCTAATCCTTACATGAATATGAGATAAAGAAGTTCCACATAACATTTCCATTGTGCTACATTATCTCTTGCAAATCATAGTTCCATAGTTGCAAATCATAGATAAAGTTCTACTTAACATTTCCTTACAATTCATACCATACCATACCTTTTCATTTCAATGAATACCATGATGTAGGAACTGTAATGCATGGTATACCATGCATAGCTTTCACGAATGGTATACCATACATACAAGGCAATGGTATGGTATGAGTATAAACAACAGGAATGCATGCTCCTTCATACCATACCATACAGCCTCCAGAACGAATACAATACATGCAAAACTTGTGCATTTCCATTTCTTATTTTGCCTAATACAATGGCAAGACAAGGCATACCACCATACAATGGAAGACAATGCATACCATACCATGCATTTCCATACCATACCAATGCCATTTGCATTTTCATTGTAAATGCATACCATTGCCATTGCCAATGCATACCATACCATTTCAAATGCATACCAATACAATGGAAGCAATGGATACCATAGAATGGCAATGCAATTCATACCATTTTCAATGCATACCAAACAATGGCAAGGAAATGCATACCATACAATGGCAGGCAATGCATACCATATACAATGGCAGGGCAATCCATGCCCCATTTAGTACTTCAATGGTACACTTTTCATTTTCAGTAATACCAGCCTGTGCAATACCATACCATGATGCACATACCATACCATACTGATACATACCATACCATGCTGATGCATACCATACCATACCAATGCATACCATGCCATACTAATACCAATATCATACTATACCATGCCAAGGATGTCATACCATGCCGGGGATACCATACCATACATAACATGAATGGTATACCATACCATACAAGGCAATGGTACGGTATGCCATCTCTTCATCAACCAATGCCAATGCGTACCATTTCCATAGTCAATCCCTTGTACCATTTCAATGCCTTTAACACAATGACAATGAAATGCATATATAATAGCAGAAATGCATACCATTCCAATGCATAAAGTTATGAATGCATACCATTTCCATTTCCTTTGCATACCATACAATGGCAAAGCAATGCATACTCATATAATGGCAAGGCAATGCATACCATTTCAATGCATAGACATTTTCAATGCATACCATATCCATTTCCTTTTCATACCACGTGTCAATACATACCATTTCCAATGCATACCATGCCATACACCTTATGGGTGCATATCATTTACAATGAATACCATACAATGCATATACCATTGCCAATGCATACCATACAATGGAAGGAAATACATACCATACATGCATGACGAATGACCTACAATACAAGGAAATGGTATGGTATTCCATACCAATTCCAATGCATACCATAGCATACCAATGCATACCAATGGAAAGGCAATGCATACCATTCTTTGATGCATAAAAGTTCCAATCTTGACCAATGCCATTGACTTTTGCATACCTACATATACGCTGAAATGGTATGTTATGCCTCCATACCATACCAATTCAATGCATACCATTTTTCATTGTCAGTATGCATGCCATTGCCAATGCATGGCATACAATGAAAAGGCAATGCATACCATACAAATTCAAGTCATACCATACCAAGGCAAGACAATGCATACCATACAATGCATACTATTTCCATTGCCTTTCATACCATTTCAATGCATACCATACCGCTTAACCATACCAATGCGCTTCATACTGTTTCAATGCACACCATGCAATGAGCAGAATACCATACCATGCATAGCACAAATGGTGCATACCATACCATCTAAGGGAAATGGTATGGTATGACGTACTCGCCACCATACCAATGTCGATACCATATATACCAATGCATACCATAAAATGGCAATGCGCCCACCGCTTCAATGGCAAGGCAATGCATACCATTGGAAATGCATAAAGTTGTCGATGCATACTGTTTCCATTTCTTTACCGTACCATTGCCAATGCATACCATTTCCAATGCATACCATACCATACCATACCATACTATTCAATACCGCTTCCAATGCATACCATACAATGGAAGGTATGCATATCATGCCATGCATAACACAAATGATATACCATATGATACAAGGAAATGGTATGATATTCCTTCCTTCCTTTTCATACCATACTAATGCATCTTGTTATAGACATTGAAGGTTGTGAAAATCACTACCCAACCATAAACCATGAGCTACAACTTGGGAATCCCACACCCAATGTCACCTAGATATGGGTCCCACACTTCAAAGGTGACTAGGTCACTCTAGGAGGCGATCCACACGGTGACCCTAGGGGATTGAGATGGAGATGGAGGAAATGGAAGTGAATCTCCCCTCAAGGCCAGAATCTAAGTGGAATAAGGTAGGGAGATTCCTTGCAAAGTTAAGTAATTGTTGCCCCACAAGTATAGTACTTCTCCACATGATTGTGTACTTGAGAGACACAAGAAAAGACACTTTGCAATGATATATGTTAGTTGGATCAGCAAGTTAAGATTTCTGTCCTTAATTTTCAGCGGTAGATAATGGTATATATCAGCAATAATATGGAACTATAAGCTGCTCAATAAATGATAGAGATCAAGTAGAAAATACAAGAGAAGACTATTTAAAATCAAGATGAAAAGCCAATTTTCATCTATGAAGAAAATACATGTATGAAGAAAATTATATCAGACTTATGGATGCCAGCGCATTCCAATATATTACGAAATAAAATCAATAGCGAAATCCCTCAAAGCGTTTCCAAAAAAGTAAAATTGGGCGAGAGGAGAGTAAGTGTGCAAACTTGAGAAAAAACCAATGGTTAATAAGAGAGTTATTCAAGAAAATGAGTTAGGTTATATCAACCCCTAATGGTTGTAGGTTAAAGTTAAAGAAAACAATTAGAGTATTGGGAGAGTGCAAGATACCGGATATATAAATATGCAGAACGGTAGTATAGAAATAACGAGAACCGGGTGAAATGTCAGGCATGAAATCTCTTCACCACATTACAAGAAATGATATAAGAATAGCAATCGAAATAGCACTTGAACAGAAATAGCACTTGATTCGAGGATAGCAATGTTCCACGAGGGCCTGCTTGAGGCAACCTCAATCGGCGGCTTTCTGTTACAATAATATCAAGCTAGGGTTCTCCTTTACCCTCGACTCTATTTATATACCAAAAAATCTATGAAGGAGAGATCCTTCTAGAAGCCGGGCTTCTAATGGTCTTCTTACATCCTGCTATTCTATTTTATTGAAGGTCTTGTCAATGACCTTTATTACATCGAGACTTCCATTAATCTACCTTAGCGGGTTAGGACCTTAACATATCCATGCTGCAGCGACCTTGTCCTCAAGGCTTGAGATAATGACTAGCTGCGGGAATGGTAGGCGGTTCCCAAGTGGCATCCATTTGGAGTCATATCTTTCAACATGCGACACTTCTTGATGGTTGGCGAGGCGGCTCCCTACGGTCCAAAGCGCTACGGTTGTAGCCAAATGGATCCTCGCTATTACCGCTAGTGGAAGGTTGGTTTTGAAGTTGGCTTTTGGTTCCAATCACCTTCTTCAAAGCATGAAACATGAAAAAGCGGATGTAACTGGCCATTTGGGTAGAGCTAACTGATATGCAACTTGTCCGCGCTTTAGAAGCGTGTAAGACCATAAAATTTGGGTGCTAACCGACAGCGAGGGTATGAGGGAAGTTTGCTTATATAGTTATGTATGACTTGCGATCTCCTTCTACAAAATTGCCGTTCGCCTTGATACGCGCTAACGCTTCATTGTTCACGGGCCGCTGACCAAGTTCTCTTTAAAGTGCGAAGGATATGCGCTGTTGAATTTGTAAGTGTGGTCGTACTGGACCGGTACACGGTAGTAGGAAGGCGTAGGAGACTACGTCTATAAAAGCTGCTTCAAAAGGAGTCATCGCGAGGTAGGCTGTATGGTATGTAGTGTTGTACCACCATTCGGTAACCATTGAGCGAAATTGTTTTTTCGATGCAAAGCACCTCGGATAGGTTTCCAAACACTTGTTGGCGACTTACGTTTACGATAATAAATGCAGGGATGATAATTTGTTGAGATACGATTATTATTGCCTTGCCAGCAAGAGTTCTTGCCAAAAAATTGCTTGTGAAAGTTAGGTCTCGATCAGAAACAATAGATTTTGGCATGCCATGAAGCTTGAAGACTGATCCATGAAAATTAGACCTTGTAGATCACATTAAATGGTGGGAAGAGCACAAAATGGAGCGCTGCCGGAAAGGCGATCGACCACCATTATCAGCGATTTATTCCACGATTTGGGTAAGCACGTAATAAAATCCATAGATATATCCTTCAAATATGCGGAATTGGAAGCGGTTGGGTATTACTTTGGAGATTTGTTTCTCCCTTGTTGCGTTGGCGTACCTCACATTCAACCACAAAGCGGCGGAATCTGTTTTCATACCATCGAGGAAAAGGAGCGTTTAACTTCTGTCATATGTTTTGAGTGAACCACGAGGTGCCACTGGCGTGGGTGTAGCATGAGCTTCGAACGATGCGATTGGACTGAGCTTGGATTGTTTACTTAAATATAAGCGACCTTTGTATCGAGCTCATCACGAAATAGGTACCACAGGGGAGCACTGGCGCCTTGTTCTTCAGGTTACTGGCAGATTAGATGCGAGCTTTTGGGGTCTTCGGCCATTCTTGGTGCACGGCTTTAGCCACTCGAGAAATTACAATGAGGAAAGAGAAAAAGGGATCCTCCATCTTCATATTTTGAACGAGTGCATCTGCTTACATTGTCTTTGCCCTTCTTGTAAATTATCTCGCAATCGCATAGCCAAAGAGCTTAGTGACCGGTACATTTGCTCACGTGAAATGTGTTGTTCCAAAAATTATTTGAGACTTTGATGATCTGCCTTAATCTGGAATCTGGGTACCCCAAGAATGGGCATACCATAATTCAACTGCATGCGAATGGCCAACATTTCTTTTCATAAATGCGTTTGCCCAAATTCCTTTTAGGACGGTTGTTTTGCTGGTAAAGGCCAAATTTAGACCCTCTTGCATAAGGACAGCTCAATTCCTTTCCACGATGGAAGTAGCATTCCAACACAAATGTCTTTGTGAAGTGCGGGAGAGCGAGCAGAATTAGTGCACATATTACCATCTTTAAAAGTTTGAAAAGCTTACTTGATGTTGGCCCGGTATCCAAGTGAAGGTTCTTCTTAAGAGGAGGAGAGTAGTGAGATGTGCTACAATCTTTTCATAGTTCTTGACAAACTTGCAATAATATCTGTGAGGCCCAAAATCCCTTGCTTGAGGCTTTTGAGAGTCTTAGGGTGCAGCCAATATTACATGGCTTCAATCTTTCACCGGGTCCACCCGTTCATCATGCCCACTAGATGACCCAAGTATTGACTTGGTGCACAAAGCACATTTGGACTGTTTGAGGAAAAGGCTGAGTGTAGAGTGAGGACTTTATCGCGGGTCGGATGAGATAACTTTCGTAATGTCTTTACTATATATGAGATATAAATCCGAAAACCTGGACAAAATGGCGAAGAAAAGGATGAAATACATGGTTCATGAGGCTGCGAAGGGGAAGTTACACAACCCAAAGGGCATGACCAAAAATTAGTAGTGGCCCTCATGAGTGCGGAAGTCCGTCTTAGGAATGTCAGACTCTTTCATACGGATGCGAAGTGATAGCTTCGGCGAATCAAGTTTGGGGTGTTGGGCACCACTCAGTTCATCGGGGAGGTCATCAATGGCCAGAATGGGAATTGTCTTTGATGGTGAGTTTGGCCAGAGGCACGGAGACCGGCGGGACACATCGCCAAGAACCTTCTTTCTTCAAGACCATGACTACTGGAGAAGAGTAAGGGCTCATAATGGGGTGGATAACGCCTTCATTAAGGATTTTTTGGACCATTTTTTCAATTTCGTTTTTCTGAGCAAAGGGGTGGCGATATGGGCGGTATGTTGGGGGAAGGCCCAGGGGACAAGGGGAATGGAATGATCATGGACACCACACGAAGGAAGTCCTTGGGGAGTGGAGAGAAGGCGTTTGATGTTTGAACAAGATGGCTTGGAGATGTAGGGCACGGGTGCGGGATCTTCGGTGGCTTGAATGGCATGAGTTGGGCTATGACACCAATTGTTTTTGAGCAATTTCTCCATGCGATGAGAGCCGATGATCTCCGGAGAACCAGCGGTGATGCCTTGAAATTTATGTTTGTAACCGCCTTGGTCAAATTGCATGAAGTTAAATTACGAAAGATCCATGAGAATGGGACCAAAGGTTCGGAGCCATTGACACCCAACATAATCTCACAACCTCCCATGTCAATATGAAGCATATGAGATTTGAGGTTGTGATCACCCTATTGGAGGCGCACATTTTCGGCGCCCTCCACATTTCATAGAGCCCCATTGGCAATCATGATTTGGAAATTATTAACGGCATGGATATAGCGGTGGGTTTCTTTGGCGATGCGGAGATGAATAAAGTTATTAGATGTACCACTATCAATAAGATGATGACTTTTAGGTGCTTGATATAACCGACTAGCGTGAGAGTTTGGGGGGCAGCCGGTGGAAGCGTTGAGAAATGATGGGTTCTTAGGGAGGTCCGGAAGGAGGTTTATTTCAGAGTCGGGTGATTGAGAACGAGGAGGGAAGTGTCATCATCGTCTTCTTGAATATCGGAGATAGCCATAAAGAGATTTTGTTCCTAACATTTGTAGCTGGGGAAATATTTATCCACAGTTATAGAGGCCTTTGATTGTCTTTCAACCATTTGACCCGGGTGAGTTTTGGATTTTAGAGGCCGGGGGTAGTGGGGTTTCTTGGTTTAGTCTTGGGGAAAAGGAAGACTTCGGTTTTGAAACAATTTGTTGTGCTTCTTTGGCTTTGGTAGCCTCCACCCAAGTCGTGGAGTGGGAGGAGCCACGCGGACATGGGCCCTAACCTCCTCCTTGAGACCTGAGAAGCACTTTTCATGAAAAGCATCGGTCATGCCTACGTTCAGCTAGGCAGCTCAAATGCGACTATGAATCTTCGTACTTTGATTGCTTCAATTTGGTCAAGCGGCCAAATGGTTAGTGTCGGTGTCAAAAGCGTTCATAAAGCTTCGACAACAAATTGGGTCAAGCAATATATCCTTGTGGGAAGCTTTCTCCATTGCCACCATTGCGGCGTTCTTGATCGAGATGGAGAACACCATGCAGAAGTTTGGCGAGTCATACGTAATGTTGTAGGAGAAGTAATGTTCCATTTGTGTGACCCAACCGATTAGAATACGAGCCATCAAATTTAGTTACATCCACCGTGGAAGGCATTATGTCCCTTTGAAAGTGATGGTTGAAAGGAATGGGAAGAGGTTCACCTTCAGTCTTTTTGGTACATCATCATCGAGAGGATTTTGAGTTTGGTGCGAGGAGCTACAACGGCGATTCAAGTTCATTTTGACTTCCGCCATTGCGGACTGCCGGCTACCTGGTGATGATATGTGCATTCATGGGGGCATCACGGGGGGCAATGGTAGCGGTGAGTTGTTGCACTTCTTGATGGAGTCTCAAGTAAACCATGTTGCGGAGTGTTGAAGCGAGACTCTAGTTCTTGGTTACGGGTATGAGCCATGATAATGGGTGAACTGAAAATGGTGCAGATGGGGTCAGAATTTTTTTTTTTGCGGAAAAATGATATGGATGAAAGTGATAGGCGAAGATGAGTCTAATGGAAGAGATCTCAAATAATGGTGAAAAATGGATGGCCGAAGAGGTGTGGTGAGTCCAAAATTTTTCTGCAAAAATGATATGGGGAAAGTGATGAGATATATGAGTCTAATGGAATAGGTCTTAAATAATGGTAAAAAATTTCTATACTCTTTTCACATTTCTTGAGTTATGCTTTTGGTCACGAAGAATGCTCGCGACTCCCGAAATCCCAAATTCTGAACAGTGTTACTTAACAACCAGTCTGAATCTGGCGGGTTAATGAATCTCAGCCGGTATAACTTGTTAAATTAACGTTTATGTTCCCCGGTTAGGTATTCAAAGGGTTCTGAGACAAGGGTTTGCCACGTACTATAGCTCTCTGATATGCGTGAGGGGTCCAACAGTAGTACTTCGACCAATATCTCGGAGGCACTAACTAAGGAGGATAACAAACCGTACCATAGCCGCATTACTACCCGACTACCTGGGTGCTAGAGAGTATCTTCCCGAGCTTTGTTCTCGGTGACACTATAACGATCCGTGTGGAATGGGTTTATCTGAAATTCCGGGAAATGCAGACGCCAGTCCATTACCACAGTCTTTGTCTGATGCGCTTCTACTTTCGAAGGGGTACCAGGGGGTTACAAGGGTGGCCAACAAGCGTCGCTTAAGAACCACTTGGCATTTCTAGCGTGTATGAATCCCACAACCTTGGGGTTTATCGCGGCATGTGACGGATCTCTACGTGGCAAAGGCGAGGAATCGTCTCTACCACGAAAAAATACCCACAATTTACGCCCAGAGATTGCTCATTACCACTTGCAAGATACGGATATATAAAATATGCGAGCGAAGCGAAATGCTAGAAATATGAATATGGTGAAATATCCGGTATAATCTTCACAATACACAAAATGATATAACAATAGCAACGGAATAGCACTTGAGCGAGAAATAGACTTATTCAGATAGCAATGTTCACGGGCCTCTTGGAGGGCAACTGTCGAGCAATGCTCTGTTGTAATAATAATATCAAGCTAGAGTTCTCGCACCCTGCGACTCCCTATTCTATATAAAAGAAGCATCTAGAGGAGATCCCATACCCTCGACTCCTATTTATACTAAAAAGAAGCATCTAGAGGGAGATCCTTCTAGAAGCGGAAGCTTCTATTAGGTCTTCTTACATCCGCCTTATTCTATTTTATTGAAAGGTCTTATTAATATTGACCTTTATTACATCCAAATACATTAATCTACCTATGTGCGGGTTAGGACCTTAACAGAGAGAGGTTACACCCTAGTGGGGGAAGACTCATCTCAATAAGGCAAATCAACTTCAAGTAAGACAACTTTCAAAAAGTCAAAAATTACGTTTCTCAAGGCAATGATTTTATATCTCCAATGCAAAAAAGTATGGCTAATGCCCTTACTATTGGGTTAATGGAGTCAAATGAACAAGATCTAGAGAATATACCTCCTTGGGGGTGTAATCCCTTTTACTTCCCAAGGCAAGCTTCTCTAGCTAGAGTTTAAGCTAAGAGGGTGTATGCCCTTATACTTCTCTTAGCAAACCCTTGTATAATCAATGAGATGAATCAATAAAATGATGAAGACTATGGTGGGGGTGTATTCCCTTATACTTCCCACCTAGATCCTAGCATAACAATACTTGACTTGAAAAAATGATAGCATAATAGTAAAATACCATACCAAGATCAAGAGAAATGCCAAGATAATCCACCACAAGAGCTGGAAAGCATCATCCAAAGCTAGCACTAGACCTCCTCCATCAACCATTCATAAAAATATCCATAAAAAAGTGCACAAGAGATAAAAGATCCAAGTGTGGCACAAATTTCAGACCAAGTCCTCTCACAAGAGGGAGAGTTATGTTTTAAAATGAGATCTTATGATCTCTATTTATACAAAATGTAGCTAACATAGTTTGTCCAAAAATTAAGGAGTAAACCACAATATTAGGGGTCAACAACCCTAATATTTCCCCCATAACAAAGCAATATTAAACAATTCACTTAAAATTTCACTTTTTGCACAAATAAAACCTAATTTAGGAGGACGTCACCTCTTTAGGGGAAATTTTACAACTTTGAGGAAGTCGTTGGTGTTGGAGAAGCATGGGTAGGCCTCCAAAGGACACATGTCAAGAATCTAAGTAGTCTCATCATAGTGAAGAATCTCTTCTCCTCAAAATGTCCATGTGTTAAAAGAGTGGCAGCTCACCACCATGCCCTAGCCCCAAAATCATGATGTCAAGCTCAAACTAGGACGTTTTTTCCCTCTTGGGAAAATCGTTTGGCAAGTGAGGGGTGGGATAGGTCATCCAAGTCATAATCAAGGACTTCCAAGTATGATCTCTCTCATCTGTCATGTGGGTCCCTAGCATCCAACATGTGGGATTGTATCCCCATGGAATCCCAAGCTAGGCTTTTTCTCCCAAAACTGTCCACCAACTAGGTCCTGCAAAGACAAATGAGCACGCCCTCCAAGGATCTCAATTCATAACATCATGATAAGTAAATCCAATCAATAAATAAGACATCTAATAATGTTTATCAAATATCACTATATCAAACAATTAACAACTCAAAGATATTATGCGACTTTTCAAGATTGAATATGGGAGGGTTGACAAAGTGTCCTATTGGGTAGATCTTTCCCTAGGTCAAGGAGAGTTTCCAATAGATCCCTATCTAAGCCATGTAAAGTGGATGAAGTGGTTGGTGTAAAGACTCAATGGGAATAGGGCTCATGTTGGATGCAGGCCGAATTTGAAAGAAAGGCTATTTTTGGAAAAGAAGCATGCAAGAGGAAAACAACAGTTGGAAGGAAGAGCAGCACGCACACATGCATGGAAGACCTAATGACACTAGGATTAGGGTATTTTTAATGCATTGTAATGGATGGTGAGTAGAAAATATAAATAAGTAGCACTTAGGAGAGAGGAGAGACACATAGAGAGGGAGAGAGAGCCAAGGACACGAAGAGAGAGAACTGTAAGAGCTGGATGGCCCATTAAGCTAGTGAGCTAAGGGAGGAGTGAGAAAATCAATCCTGAGCTTTAGATCATAGGCTAAGGAGACTAGTGCGATCTATTCATCTTTGAAGGTATCGAGGAGCTTGTGGGAGAGAGGAGGAACTAAGACTGTAACCACGCACAATGTGATATATCTCTTAACTATAATAAAAGCTTGAGAGCCAAATCTTTTTGGACGTAGCCCAGGAGGGGTTGAAACATGGTAGAACTATTTTTTGTGACTGTATGAATGCATATTTGTGTTTGATTAGTTGATGAATGTTGAATGAATGAAGTAACTAAGAAGATTTGGTATTTTACTTGAATGCATAGAATAATTGTTATAGAAATATGTTAAATGAACTGAATAAACGTTACGATGTACAAACACAGATCTCACTCAATTTCAGGTTGTAAACACCTGAGTATTGCAACCACCCATAGAGCTATCTCGGGTGAGATTGCACAGTGCACTCTATGCACTATGTTTCCTTCTGGGTTACCAGAGGGGCCGATAGTCTTTAAGGGCTTTTATTGGGAAGCTTCTTAGTTATGAACTTGGGTCAAACTGTAAGGATCAATGAGGAACAAAATACCCTAGAAGGAATCCTCAAGACCAGTAGAACAAGACTAATTAGATAAAAGGAAAAACCAACAAATGGTTTCGTTTCCGATTTACTAGAAGAAAATGGGATTGAGAATATGAGATCTGTTGAAGAAGCGTCAAAACAATACGGGATTAGATGACAAGAATGTGAAAGAATGTGAATATAAAAGGGGATGTTGAGACCGTGGAATCCCACGAAGGCAGAGATAGAGAGATGGTTGAAGACAAAGGAGCTAGAGTTTGCGCAGAAAGATAACAGAAACCCAAAATTAACACCACACAAATATCTGGACAAGTACGTATTCACCGACTTGCATGAAGTATTTTTTTGTTATTTCCCACACATATTGTAGGAGTGGATCAAAATATTGAACAAAAACCATCCTACAAATCAGATCAGACAGCTAGAGTGGAATCCTAAAGAGATAGCGCAGCTACAATGAGATGATAACAAGTTTATGCACGTAGTATATTTCTGGCTAGACAACATTGTTGTCGGGTTTATCACAGAGTTTGCAGTAGATACAAAAAAGTTGTACAACACAGATGGACAAGAATTCTTGAAGGGACCTCGAGGTAGGTACATCAGATCATTATATACTTCCATTATGATATTTCTATATAACAAAGGTGTAATGAAAATGGAATCAGACAGCTAAACTTCCCTGTGTGCATGGGGGAAGGGGGGAAGCACTGACAGGAAAAGGAGAAATGGAAGGAGAAGGGGATAAAGGAAAGAAGGAGGAGGCCTTGGACCCAATTATGATGGACGAAGACCAGATCAAGTGGATCATGGAGACAACTGGAAGGATGCGTAGTGGAGTACCCTACCAATATAAGGTGAACACCAAGAAGAGAGCCGTAGTCGCGAGGGAAGGCTTAACACGTGATGAAGAGGTGTTATAGAAAGATTTTCCTCACCCTATGAAATAATTCACATAAGGCATTTTTCCATTTCCCTATGTAGACTTATCATCCCTGTTTGTAAATCCCAGAGATAAAAAGACATATTTTTCCACATGTATGCACCTTGCCTACTATACAACATGTGTACACGTAGGTTGCACCACTACAGCCTGCGTACATCAGGATTTGTGCCAAAAAATGAAAATTAATGTCGAGTTTCCATGTCACAATAGGAGATCTGTGATCCTTGTCCTTCCATATACTGGAAATGTTCTGAATTGACCCCTCAGTTCCATTTGAAGGCTATAAATGGGCCAATTCTGAGCTATGGAAAAGAGGAGAAAGAATTCAACTTTGAGAGAAAAGTTACTCTGGAGAAATTATTTACTTCATATTGAGTCTACATCCCTAAACACAGTGTTTATCCCCCAAACTCTTCCCTTATTGATTGAGAACCTCATTGTTTCTCTTTTATGAGGTTGCCTTTGGTGGAGGATTGAAGTGGTGGAGGCCTATCTAGAAGGAACTTAGTTTCTCGGTTCTGAACCGTGCTGACACAGGAGTTTGTAACATTTTCACTTCTGCTAATCATATATTAATAGAAATTCTCTTTTCCCATCCAATTGATATCTTGCAAATATTTGAATTATTATTCCATGGGCGTATTTGTCATGTTTATTAATTGATTATGCTATTGAATGTGCTAACATAATTTATTATCACCATATTCTTGTTGTGCTTGGTTGTTGAGGACTAGTTGCAGGTATATTGGTTTGGGTCAAGTGCTCAACGATGGACTTCATTGAACATATGGATGAGGTAGGACTTTTATCTTGTCCTGCTAGAATATTTGTTTACATAGCATACTTGAGAATAGAGTCGATTTCTGCAGTCATTTCCATCTATTGTGGTTTACCCTAGCCATAGAGAGTTTTTCCCTCGTAACCGAATTGGTGGCCATACTGGGGATTGAATCTTCTTTCTTAGGGTTTGGAGTAATTTTCTCCTTATATTTCTCTCATTCCTATTTCATTTCTTTTCGTATCATTTCTTGAAATCCTCTGTTCACTTCAGGTCTGAGTTTTTCAGCCTTCTCCCTTGCCTGACCTTGTTTTTGAAACACATACACGGTTTTTGCTTGAAAGTCGCATATATACGTGGGATGTCCCTATGCAAGCTGCGTACATACACTCTGTTTCCTTGAATAGTCACGTACATAAGACTTCTTTGCTTGTTTGATGGGTTTGGTGGTTTCTGGGTGGGATTTGATGTTTGCTAAGTCTTCTTGGGTCTTTGTAGTGCCTGTTAAGTGCTTGTGGGATGACAAGAAACCTGTCTGGGGTTGAATTTTTGGGTAGAGTCTTTCTCATCACAATTTCATTTTGATTTTCCTTGAACATTGGGTTGGGTGTCTTGTTGCTTAGTATCCTACTTGAGTTATCTCTTTCTATACATAATAGAGCCTTATATACCAAGTTTATGTTCAGTCCATGCATTTTCTCTTTTCTTATATTGAAAATACAAATATATTAGGCATTTTTCATTGCTTGGAATTTTTATCTTTTGGGTATTTTTCATTATCTTAGTGCATGTAAATAAATATTTCATTTTTACTTAAGAATTGCAGAGTTGAAATTGAAAATTGCATTGTTTTGAGAAGCATATCATTCATTCAAAATTGAAGTTAGGACTTTGCATTATATCCATATTTACTTTTCTTGTTGAGTCATAACATCATGAGTTTCATCACCATACCTTTTTGAGTAATCACGATCACTAGAATTATCGCTATAATTTAAAATTGATTAGTCACAATTTTATTTTCTAGGGTGCACAAACTAGCTTAGGATTTAGTGCCTTGGAATAGGATTTTGTGAGTAAAATTCTCCAAAGAAATTAAATCAACATATGTGTCTCACAAAAGGAGTGGAGAAATCCATTGTATAACTGGTAATATCAGGAGGTCGTGCAAGGTTGGTTGAAGGGATATCCCCCCTATACCTTCTTATCATCAGAGATATTTCTGGGGATCTATTCGTATCTGGGGATCTTGCTAGTGCCTTTACCTCCATGAGAGGTGATACTTTCAAGGTTTCGGGCTTTGCTACCCTGCCCATACGGTGGACCTGAATTACATCTTCTCGCCTATGCATCGGTTATACATTGGTTGCTTATTTTCTTGACTTAGGTGCCACATAGGTTACTTGCAGGGGTTATTCTATAGGTACCATGGGTCAGATAAGGGTCAGACAACACACAACCTTTATGGAGTATTACCTCTTCGGGGGGATCTGATTGACTGGTTGTTAAGCCCACGAGGGCCCTTATAAATAATTCTATTACCTCTGATCTTTAGCAGGGAGTCTCAGGCCCCTCTTGGGTGAGACATACCTTCTTTAGGGAGGGAGGCCAATTTCAACCACTTTTCCCCGTTTGTGTGCATATTGGCCACTTAACTTTTGGTGTGCTCTTTGATTACTAGTTGGCATTAGGATTTAATTTTTGTCTTTAGAGTCTTAACTCATCGTGGAGTTGGACCAACATCCCCGCCGACCCCATCACTTTTTACAGTTACCACTAGATTTTGAGTATTTACCTTCTAAAAGGCGTAGATTTATTGGACGTGGTACACACATCTCCACTGTTCAGACTTGTGATTATACAAGGATGAGTACTGAACCTAGTCTTTAGAACACTGGGAGCTCTTTGACTCCCACACCTACTATAGTTAATGACACCCCTTTGACTCCTGCAACCACAGTGGTTGTAGTTCCGGAGGCACCTATCATTATTATGGCTCGGCCTATAGTGAATGCTCAATATCTTGCCTCGAATCCTTTTGGGTCTCTTGGTCACTCACCAGGATATAATGTTCAGTCCATCCCTATGGCCTCTAGTCCTTTTTCCTATGATATGTCAAACTTTACTTCATATTTTTTGAACACCATCCCAACTGCTGGCCCTAATGATAACATTGGGATTGGGGGAACTACACCTCCTTACACTATATTTTCATTTGGTGGTTCTCAAATCCCTCAAATGACTCCTAATATGGGAGGCATTCCTGCTTTTAACCCCAGGTCTAATCCTCTTTCTTCTGGGTGTAAAAACCAACCCGACGGACAAGATTCTTCTCAAGTTCCATCCTATACCCCTACCTCCACGATGGCGATTCTGACCAACACGTTTGGCATGACAAATCCACTTCTAGATTCACACTCAAAGGAGGTCAATTTCATTCTTTGGGAAACCCCCAACCCAGATCCAATCCGGTTGGGGGAAATTTTTATAACCCCCATCAGAACATTCCTACTGGAATGATGCCCAACCAACCTTTTATGGATCATCTCGGAGGAGGGTATTAATCCCAGACAGGGCCATGGTGCTTCCCAGGACCCTGGATGGGCTATAGTTCCTCAAACACAATCTTTCCAGGGAACTTGGGGCCAGATGCCACAACCCCGTCTCCCTTTTTTGGCCATGATTAATCTTCCAGACTTGTCTAAGTTGATGAACGATCCTGTGAGTCATGATCCTACATGGCCCCCCGTCGCCACCATGCTTCCTTTGGACATTCCAAAATTCGAAGGTAAGAATGGCGAGGATCTTGGTGATTTCATTACTAACTTTCACCTATGGTGCTCCTCGAATTCCATTAATGACGATTCTATTGGGTTAAGATTATTTCAACGCACCCTCATTGGAGTTGCTGTGAAATGGTATATCGAGCTACCTAGGGGGGGCATATGGGACCTTTAGTCAGATGGTGTTGGTCTTCCTTAACCACTTCCAATTGTCAGGTCGTTACGATGCTGGCCTAGAACTTCTATCGAATTTACGCCAAGACACAACCACTCATATCTTAGATCATATCTAGGAGTGGCGTAGATGGAAGAGGTTGATTAAGACCTCCATACCCCCGACCTTTATTTTAGTATGGTTTCTTAAGTATTTTAAGCCTCTTATCTCGAAGGATGTTTCTACATCCAGGTTTACCATTGAGGAAGAAGCGATATACAAATCCCAACAGTTAGATATTATATATGCTCAGTCTGGGATGTTATACCACATTCTTCCAGACACACCACGGTCAACTTATGACCCTAGACAAAATCCCAGACCTCACGCTGATGGCAACATAGGATCCGCCAATGTAAAATCCACAGACTCAGTGACTAAACTAGTATGTAGGAGGGCCATCTTCGTCTGTGTCTTCCAATCCCACTCAGTCGGTGGATGTACATTCCATGCAATCATCGATCGAGCCAAATGGTAACCAACAACCAAGCGAGAATAAGAAGAAAGGACATAATAATCGTAAGGGTGAGAAAAATGGTAATAAACCCAAGGACAATGGTAATAATGAGAAGATGAATAATAATGCTGGAGAGGGCAAGAAAGAAAGACGTAAGGTGAAATTTCCCTGTAAGATTTGTACATACGACCACCTTACTCATTTATGCCCCAAACTAGTGGAAGTTGTGAGGCTATTATCTCTACCACCTGCCATGCTGACAAATCATTTTCCACATAACCAACACATGGCCTTGAGTTCCTCAAACATCGGAAATGAGGCTGGTGGAATTCAAAACCTGTCGTTGCAAGACGATGACTATTTGTGTGTCAATATGGTCTATGCCAAAGTTCATGTCGCCACTTGATCTTGATATTATAGTTCTTCGCAGGCTATACATGGTCTAGAATCTCCTCCTCCTCCTCTGGAGATGACTTTACATTTTGAAAAACCAGAGCCACCACCTCATATTCCGAAAGGAGTACTCAAGCGCTCTACCCACAATAGAAATGATAGAGCTTCCCATAACTACTCTATTATTAAGGACCTGGGTCAAACCCTTTGTGCGATGTCGGCTTTGGAGGTACTCCAGACGTGTCCTTCATAGAGGAATTATTTACTATCTATGTTAGGATCTCTAGAACCCAGTGGCTCAAAATTTATCAAGTTTGACATCACAGATGTGAAGCCTCGCTTTCCTTACCATGTGGAATTACAAATCCATGTGGGGTACTCAAAGTATACCATCAAACGCGTTGTTGTTGATGAAGGCACTACTACATGTGTGATGTCTCTGATCTATTGGAAAGCTCTCGGTTCTCCGAATCTTTCTAAAACATAGAACATGTTGACTGATTTTGACGATAATTCCTTCCGCCCTCACAGTATTCTTCCTGCCTTTCCAGTCCAGTTAGGTGGGAAGACGTTATAGGTGGAGGTCGAGGTAGTTGATGTGCCTCTTGATTATAACTTGTTACTAGGATGCAATTGGACCTATGCTATGGTCATCGTCGTATCATTCATCTTCCGTACTCTTTGTTTTCCTCATGAAGGGAAGATCGTGATGATCGACCAATTATCCTTTGCGTATGCTAGTCCCAATGCATCTGTTGAACCTTAGATCCCTGTGATCGACAATTCTTAGTATTCTTCCCTAATGGGTACTTTCGACTTCATGGCACCAATTCACCTTGTTTACACCATGTCTAGTAGTCCCGTTTCAACAGAGAGGTCCATTCCTTTATGCACTTCTTATTTTAGTGATCCATGGACCCTACCTTCCCTGACTTATTCTTGTGAAGGTCAATTGCATGCTGGAATGACCATGCCACTATCGGCAGCGGAGAATGTGTATCAAGCTATTCTTGACTCTTCCACTGATCTCGATCCTGTTACCTCATCGACAAACGAGGAGGATCCGATTCTTAGGCCCGTGTGGGCCACTTCATTGTCTTGTTCACATGATTTCCTCGATGAGACTTTGCCTTCAGAAAAATCTATCATTGAAGCCATGAATGGTTCCAACAAGCCTTGGGATGATATGCATCACGGCTCTTATTTTCTCCCAGAGCTTGAAAGAATTGAACAAGATGACTTTCGATCTACTTTGAGTGAGATAGTCAGTCACGCCCTAGTTCCACTTGATACGTGAAGCATTTATTCTGAAGGAAATATGGCGAGTATTTATCCTACCGTCATGACCGATATCTCTCATACCCATGGAAAGATTGAAAACGTACATATCGGTGCATATTGTTCGCTAGAAGAAATCCTCATCTACACCGAACTCTTCAAGGAATTTCGAGATGTATTTGCTTGTTTATATGAAGAAATGATAGGAATCGAACCTCGTATTGTCAAGCATGATATTAGAATTTATCCTGATGCTAAACCTGTTTGACAACGTCT
Organism: Picea sitchensis; assembly: GCA_010110895.2. Lineage (NCBI taxonomy): Eukaryota > Viridiplantae > Streptophyta > Pinopsida > Pinales > Pinaceae > Picea > Picea sitchensis. The sequence continues at coordinate 57,122 of SNQJ01S0068839.1, forward strand.
TAGAGTTGTCAATCCCCAGAAGGCCCCTGTTATTAAGGCAGAGGTAGAGAATATACTTAATGCTGGTTTCATCTACCCAGTTCCCTTGACTGAATGGGTTTCCAATCCTATTCCTGTGAATAAGAATCAAGGAACTATCCATGTATGTATGGACTTTTGTGACCTAAAAAAATCTTGTCCTAAAGACAACTTCCCGACACCTTTCATCGATCAGATTCTTGACGAGTGTGGGGGAAGCGAAGTGTTTTATTTTATGGACGAAATTTCAGGGTATAACCAAATTCAAATTAAACCTGAGGATCAACAAAAGATGACATTTATTTGTCCTTGGGGTACTTTCGCATATCAAAAAATGCCTTCCGGCCTTAAAAACATTGGAGCAACCTTCCAACGTGCTATGACTTTCACTTTTCATGATCTTAAGCATATAGTCGAAGTTTACCTCTACGATCTCAGTGCTCACTCTCGTAAGAGAAAAAAACACTCTACGCACATTCATATTATTTTTGAAAGATGTTGTTACTATAGAATCTGGTTGAACCCTCATAAGTGCATATTTTGCGTTAGGTCTGGTCATCTTTTGGGATTTCTAGTTTCTGAGACTGGGATCATGGTAGATCCATTAAACGTTGAGGCAATACTTCGATTCCCTCCCCCACGCACTATTAGAAAACTTCAAGGTTTACGGGGGAAAGCTAACTTTTTACGTTTTTTTATAGTAAACTATGCCAATATCACTTAGGGTTTCATGCGTATCTTGAAGAAGGACACCCATTTTATCTGGGATGAGCGAGCCCATGAATCCTTTGATGCTATCAATGCCTCTACTGAAATTTCCTAACTACAATAGGGATTACTTGCTTTATATTGTCGCGTCTGAGGAGACGATTGGTATGGTTTTGGTTCAGGAGGATGATGATCTCCGTGAGCACATCATCTACTATCTTAGTCAAAACTTAGTTGGTCCCAAGCTTAATTATTCTCACGTTGAAAATCTAGATTTGGCTGCTGTTCACACAGTCCAACATTTACTTGATTATATATTGATTTGCAAGACTAATTTGGTTTTCGATGTCAATACATTTCAATACATCCTTACCAGGCATATCATAGGGGGGAAATATAATAAATCGATTGTCATTTTACAAGAATTTGATCTCGATTTCGCTTCTACAAAATCGACTAGTCTTTGTAGAGTTAATATCCAACTTTCCATGATTAGATGAGGATGTTATCCATGTTGGTTCATTTGTGGATGAACAAATTTTTCTTGTCTCGTCGTCCGACCTCTGGTATGGAGAAATTGTTCTCTATCTTCAAGCTTTGAATTTCCCTCAGCATCTCTCGCGAGATGATCGCCAATGTGTAAGATACAAAGATAAGAATTATACTATCATCGGTGACACTTTGTATTGCTGAGGAATAAAAAATATCTTGCATCGTTGTTTAACTCATGGAGAAGTCGAGTCAACCCTAAACGATTTCCACAGTGGGGCTTGTGGTGGTCATCTATCTGGGCTTGCGATAACTCAAAAAAATTTGCGAGCTGGTTATTTCTAGCCTTCTATATTTAAACATTTTATTGAAGTGGTTAAGAAGTGTCACCCCTTATAGGTGTTCACTCAAAAAATGCGCTCGCATCTAGCCCCTCTTCACCCGGTCATTACTGTCGGTCCTGTTAGCACCATCTTTTTCATAGCTAAGGTTATAGGTTTGTCAAAAATTTGAAAAGTCATGAATGTTAGCACCCATATTGTTTTTATAACTGGGATCATCTAACATCTCCAAGGGCTAGTTTCAAAATAAATCTTATCATTTATTTGTTCCATTTCCATTGGCAACTGCACATTGCAAAATTTGTTACGCGCTGCGTAGAGCACTTCACTGCGCAAAGGACTATGTCATGCAGTGGATTTCATCTTGTAGTGGATTTCATCGTACAATGGATTCTGTCATGCATAGGATGTTGTCACACAGTGGATTTTCCTACACACAGGCTACAACTCACACTGTGCAAATTACTGGTTTAGTGGTCAACTTCAAGATCAATTTATGATCAACTAGAGAGAAATTTTGAAAATCCCCGAGAGGCTTTTGTCTAGGACAAGACAAATAATAAAAACCTCTCTCCGATTTGCAAAATGTGTAACAGATTGGGAGATTCGAAGGAATATTTGAGCCCTATTTTTCAGTTTTCATGATTTCCTGTCTGAGACATGTTTCTGCGACACGTATTCCGGCTAGATGGAGATGAATTTAAAGAAACCGAGATATTTTTTTATTTAAAAAAATCTTAACTACAAAAACCTCTGTTAGTTTATAGAAATAGTTTTATATTAGTGAGATATGATGTCATATTTAATTCAAATTTTCCCAGTTTGTTGCGCAAATCCATTGCGTTTTTTGTTGTAAGTTACTATTGCATAGCAGACTTGCTGTGCAAGGGTGACAGAGTGTCCAAAAATGCACATGATGAATCATCACAACCATATGGTTGAATTATGATCATGATAATGATTATAGAGAATATTTCGGTTATGATTATGATTTGGCAAAGTCAGGTTTTCTATTTTTAGTGAATCCGTTGAAGTTATTGTTCTCTTTCAAAGAAAACAGATCCATGATTCTAGGAGGGAGGAGTTCAACCCTAGCAGCCAAGGGTGACATTATTTTTCTATATATGGGGATCATTTACATATAAATGGGGTTAGTTGGAAAAATTGGTAGATGACAACTATTGTATGTAATTTGGGTTTTTTGACCGAAACTTAATGCAAAGGTCCTGTAACTTGATGAAAAGATTCTAGTTGTAGCAGCTGGATGTATTGTGCTTATTTCTTTGCGTATGTTCATCCTTTTATATTTATTTATATCTTTTTCTATCTATTTCAGAATGAATTTTCAAACCTGTGGATTCGCTGCACAACACCCCTTGTTCGCGCCACTTAGACAAAATGTTTTCTTCTAAAGCTAACTACGAATTCGTCTACAGCGGTGCTGCAAGTTACTTCTTGTGTTTTTCTCCCCACCACACATTACGGTTTTACACTGAAGACTGTTTCTCACCTAGCCTTATCCTCTCAAGTTCAGTCACAGAGTCATTTGTCTCTGTCATTTCCTCAAATCGACTCCATATCCCAAGTCTTACTTTCTTGTGCCAATATAACCAGAACCCATTATATCAAAGGTGTTAAATCTAGCCACTGATTTCAAAGCCAAATCTCGAGCGGAGACTGTGCCTCCCGAGAGAGCCCTCTATGGATCCGAAAGGCTAGTTTCAGGTCTCAAAGTTGGTTGAAAGAGTTACCTTCATCGTCTGTTTATCATCCGAACAGATTTACGGAGTGCTAACATTTTGGCATCGTTGCTGGGGACAATATTGGAAATTGTTCCCTGGGAAAGAATGACATGGTTGAGTTCTGAGGTCTGAGAGAAATAGACACTTAGGCACATATTGGTTGTATTTCTACTCTGGCGACTCCACACATCAGAAAATCAGTTGAAGGTGATTCCACTAGTAGAAGAATCCAGAGCTAAAGTTTTCATGATGACTCCAATCAAACTTAAAATGAGATTCAAAGACTCCACTAGAGAATGAGACCTGTTGACAGAGATATGGAAGAGAAGTATGGAAAAACAAGGTAATCGAGCTTAAGTTTAGTTCAAGAATTACTTTTCTATATTATCAATATCTTCTTTTCCTTTCTTGATTTTTTCAAAAGAATATTTCTTCACTTACTGCATTCAAACGAAGCCCAGAGATCTACCCTTGTATATCATCCATGGAAAACTATAGGTATACCTCCTTCTTCTTGTATAACCGATATTCACCAAGCTCCATCCTATGATCCATATGATGTTCATGATCATTATTGTGAGCTTAATGAAACCAAAGCTGAGCTTGTACATTCTGTTCTTAATCCTACACCCTCAAAGATCAAAGAAAGATACAATCCTCTTAAATTTCCTTCCATCCTTCATGACTTTCCTCTGAAACATTATAAGTGCCTTCCTTGGTTTGATGGGGAGCTTGATGGAAAGTTAGCTGAAAAACATATTCAGGTCTTTGAGCATTTTATAGGGATTTTTGAGATTGAACATGATGATGTGTCTATGAGAGCCTTCTCTCAGTCCTTACAAGGAGATGCCAAAGCATGGTTCAAACATTTGCAGCCTCAGACAATTAGCTCGTGGGATGAACCGAGGGAAGATTTCCGTAGATTTTGGGGTGAGAGAAAGTCATGGGATATAATCCTTTCAGATTTTTATGCCATGAGAAGAATGAAATATGAAACCATCTCAAATTTCATTAAGAGGTTTGCTAGTCTTTATTATAAACTGCCTAAAGAAGTCCAACCTCCTGAAGTTGTTGCCATGCTCCATTATGTAAAAACCTTTCAATCAGACTTGTCTTTTCTTTTGATGGAGAGGAGGCCTATGTATTTACAACATATGTTCAACAATGCTCAGGAAGTTGAAGAAAATATTCAAGCATGTAAACAAATTTAAAATGAGGAGTTGGATGCTAAAGAAGATGACAATGAATATGAACAAAGAACAGTTGATTTAAATATTGAGAAGAGGGTTAATGATATCATATGTCCTCTTGAAGCTTTAAATGATGAGGATTTTGCAAAGGATTATATTCCACTTATTGAAAAAGAAGGTGCTAATTTAGCTTCTGATCCATCCCATGATGAGAACGGGGCTGATTGTTTTATGTATTCATTTTTAGACAGTCAAGAAAATGAATTTGTAAATCAGCTTGTTGAAGAGAAGGTTGATGTCCCAAACTTTTTCTTGTTGGATGACATTGCAGATGTTGTTGATTTTCCTATATATGATGAATATGATGATGGTTATGATGTTAACTTCCTATAACAACCAGCTACATGTTCTCTATCAGAAAATGTTCCTTTTCAACAGTGTAATGAGAGAAATCAACCTACATATCACAACTACAAAGAAGAATTTGAAGAAAGTACCTAATCAACTGAAGATAATTATTTACCTTTATGCTTTGCTTCGTTTAAATTGTTGAAAGAAATTTTAAAGATCATCACTGAGGCAGAGGAATGTGCGCTGATGCAAAATCACACTGATTCATGGGAAAAAATTGACAGTAAATTGCAACAATCTTCTCATGTGTTTTATGACCTGGTCACTTGTTATATGGAAGGTTTTATCAATTCAAAATTGCAGCCATTGGTCGAAGATGAATCTGAAAATGAGCGAGTTCAGAAATCCAAAGAAATTGAAAAATGTGCATATGACAATAGTGAAGAAAATGAAGAAAGTTTTGAATTAGGTGAAAGATCTTTGCCATTGTGTTTTGATTATTTCAAATTGATGAAGCAAAATTTTTATAATGTTTCAAATTGGAAATCCTCCAGACATGATGTTGAATATGAAGAAATCAACGGACTTGCCAATGAAAATTATCTTCCATTATGTTTTTCTTCCTTTGAATTGCTAAGAGTAAATCATGAGATAACAGAGGAAGCAGAGACGTCTGACTGCATTCATGGTGACAATGCTTTACATGAGCAAATTGTTATCAGGGAGGAATACCAACAACCTTCTCATGCATTTTATGAATTTGTTGTTGATTACATGGAAGGTTATTTCAATTCAGATTTGCAGCCTGTGCTCAACTACCAGCTTGGAAATAAAGATGATGGTCAACCAACGTCAATGTTAGATATGGATTGCTTTCCACTACAGGTTTCATTTCAGCTAGCACTATCTTCTGATTCAGAAGATTGTTATTTCCAACAGTCTCAACAGATTTTTCAGCCTCTTGGTGGTAATCAATAGGTTAAATCACATAAAAACGAGAATGTAGTGGAAGGGGTGAAACATGGTTGTTGTTTTGTGCATGTTTTAGAGGATCCATTTGCAGTTTTGGTGGAGGTGACAAACAGTCCCAATGTTTTTAATTTTTTGGGATTTGAATTTATAGATAACTTTTTGAATGACTTATTAGTAAATAGGATTTGGCGCAAGCATGTGAGAAGAAACCAAAAAGTGGATAAAGTGCTTTCATGGTTGCATTGGATTTTTGATTTCACTTGATTGACATCTTTTTTAGCAGTTAGGGTAGGTAGGAGTGTGAATAAGCTCGGTACTACGAGCATTTCTTTAATCAATCTGCAATTTTCATTTTCAACTTAGTTTCATATTTAAGTTTGGGGCATATATAGTTTTGGGTTTTTTAGCGGATGCAGGTTACAAGTTACAGTTGGAAAGTTGAGTTTGGGAGTAGCCCAATGGATCGACACCTGGTCTACCATTCTTTGCTACCTCATAGGGAGGATAGCATCCCCGTTGGAGCCAACTATTAGCACCATGATTTTCATAGCTAAGGTTGTAGGTTTGTCAACAATTTGCAAAGTCGTGAATGTTAGAACCCATATTGGTTTTATAACTAGCATCATCTAACATATCCAGGGGCCAGTTTCAAAAGAAAGCTTATCATTTATTTGTTCCATTTCCATTTGCAACTGCACGTTGCAAAATTTTCTACGCACTGCACAAAGCACTTCACCACGCAAAGGATTCTGTCGCATATTGTATTTCGTCAAGCAGTGGATTTCATCATGCAGTGGATTCTATCATGCATAGGATTCTGTTGCGCAATGGATTCTGTCACGCAGTGAATTTTCCTGCGCACAGGCTACAGGTCACATTGCGCAAATTGTTGGTTTAGTGGTCAAATTCAAGATCAATTTATGACCAACTGGAGAGGAATTTTGAAAATCCCCGAGAGGTTTTTGTCGAGGACAAGCCAAATAATAAAAACCTCTCTCATATTTGCAAAATGTATAACATATTGGGATATTAGAAGGAATATTTGAGACCTATTTTTTAGATTTCACGATTTCTTGTCCGAGACATGTTTCTGAGACACGTATTCCGGCTAGCTGGAGATGAATTTCAAGAAACCGAGAGCGGTTTTGATTTATAACAATCTTAGCTACAAAAAAGTCTCTCATTTTCTAAAAATAGTTTTTTATTAGTTAGATATGATGTCATCTGT
>SNQJ01S0068840.1:24903-36698 GCA_010110895.2 Picea sitchensis
TGCTATCTGATTCAAAGTGCTATTTCTGTTGCTATTTCGTGAATCATTTCTGTGTATTGTGAAGATTACGCTGGATATTTTACTGTTATTCTATTATTTCTAGCATTTTGTTTTTGTTCTTCATATTTTATATATATGGTATCTTGCATCAACCACCGAATGCTGAAAATAGATTAACGATGATTATCCTATGCTTAAATCTCGGTCCATGCAACTGTTCGCTGTGACCTCGCACTAAACCAAAAAGCACTTTTCCTAGATTGAGACTTTTGCTGTCAAGCATCTCATTCCTTTGCAACTTGAATCCCCGAATCCTGATTGGGGGCTTAATGTTCTCATCTCCTACCTCACGTGACCACTCCCCGCGACCATGCGTCTACACCAAAAGGGATATCGGAGTTCATGGTTCGACAAAGCAGTGAACGTGCTCTCCTACCTCTCAATTCCTGAAGTTATGAACTCCGAAAGGACCCCACATTCTTTTAATGCATCCCTTAGTGGATCACCATATGACCCGGCCCCGTTACCTAGGGTTAAACCTTGAGTGTGTCGGGGTTTCACACTTCGAGGTTTTGCAACTTGCGAGACCAAAGGTTCTGCACCTTCAGTTCCCCGAACGTCGAAACTCCAAAATCCTTTCGCACTGGATCGACGATCTCCGCTGCCCCCTGACCAATGGTCAGGATCCTCTATCTTATTTTTCCTAAGGGACGATCTGGATGATTTCATGGATTTCCTTCTCGCAAATTGCCTTCCCTCCTCCTCGTGAGTCCCCTGGTAGATCAGATCTTGTCGCCACCTATCCTCTCCACGATGGACAGTCTTGATTCTTTTAGTGATTCTCCCAAACACCGACTACTCACCACGTGTCCCAACTCTTGATCTCTTCCCTACTTGACGGGTGTCCTCCGTGAAATCTGACGATCATCAGGATTTCGCAACACGTGAGTCCAAAGGAACTTCACCCTTGTTCCACCATACGCCGAATGTCGAGATCCTCCTTTGGGCACAAGGCGCTAAGGTTCATGCTGCTTCCACATATCCGACGGCTATCAGAAGATTGACACTTCCTCTCAAAGTATTTCCATCGTCCGTTCAACTCGTCATCGTTATTCTATATCCGACGACTATCGACTCTTTGCATTCATATCTGATGGTTACTGTGGTCTCCCCCCCGAGCTTCTATGAATTTTCTTCCTAGACTTAGGAAATATTCTAAGTGTCAAGGACTAAATCTTCAGTCCTTCTTCTGCTGGATATCTATGAATGAAAACACACTCCCTCCTGAGCTTCTTCTCCTTAAAGATTCAAACTCCTACACACACCTTGCGTTCGAGGATTTCGAATAACTCAGATATGAAGGGATTTTCTTGAAAAGAAAAAACCTCACGCTCTCCTGGTGTTCTTCTTTGTTGTTTCTTCGAACTTAGTCGACTCTAAGTCCTATGCACTCCTTGCACCTGGAATATCAAGTCTCCTTGTTCTCCTCTGAACCTCCCTCTCTGAATCGTTCTGAGATGTAGTTAATGAACACCTTGCATTAGGGAATGCACACCTTGCATACACGGTTTAGTAGAAAAACAACTGAAAATTATCCAGTTTCGTTATAGAATCATATATTCATTATCTCCACTCTCAACAGGAAATGAAAATGAAAATATGAACATCACAGAGAATACAACACACTTTTCTTTAAACAGTAAATGAACACATATATATGACAATCTCCTATCTGTTCTATTCATTACTAAAAAATGAAAATTACATGGTGTTCTTGCTATTCTTTTCTACTTTGTTCTATCCTACGCTATCCATCCTGATCTACTCTTACAATGAAAATGAAGCTTTTTAAGGACCGGCTCCCTGAGCTCTCTCGTCCTATTCCTGAAATATATCAATTCAGACTTAAAACTATTACCTACTCAGTTCTATTATGATAACTGCTAATTACTATCAGACATATTCAACACTCCATGTCTGCGATTTCTTACAATCCTTAGGGACTTTAGAAATAAGTTACGATTTTAAAATTTGCTCAACAAAATATCTCAACAACCTAAATAAATTCTAAGTTAATGCTCGATTTGAATTTATGGATTTGCTAAAATTTCATTCTTCTCTCCTCCACATGTGTGCTGATGACTGTGAAGGCGATGCTCCTGCATCATTTTATCTCTCTATCTATACAATAATTATAACCTTTAATTAATTTTAGGTCATCAAAAGGTCGACATGGCCAAATTACATGAAAAATCTATTTTTTACACAAATTAAAAGAATTAAACCCTAAAATCATCTTTATAGGTGATGTCATGCCCTTATAGGGTGGCGTTGTTCCTCCTGGGTGAAACATTGGATCTCATATACAAACCGTCTGGCCTTCCAAGCCCCTAGATGATGCCACACATGCCAATTAGCACACAATTGCCTCCAAAATGCCAATCCTAATGGTGGGTGACGTCTAGGGTCACAATGGTGACATCATGGGCCTCCTAAGGCCAAATTCCAGGTGGAAGAGAAATAACCCCTTGGGTCTAGGTCTGCCAAAGTATCTCTGGTGAAACATCCTTCCTTTTCCCTGGTGCAAGTCTCTAACACCTCTCTACCCCTGGTTGGGGTCACACCATCCATATGTGGGATTTCAGCCCCATGGAGGTCCGAGATAATCATCTCCCCATATATACCTGTCCATCAGGCATGATCCTACAACAAAAACAAGTATGCCCTCCATGGGATCATAAGTCACAGGGATTGTAGCAATTTAAATCACATCCAATAATAAAATTACCCAAACATGTGGATGAAACCCCCCTTTACCTGACAAATTCTCAAAGACATTATGCAATTTAACAAGTCAGGTTTGAAGAGGGTCTCAGGATGTCCTATTGGTCTAATCCTCCTCAAGTTTGGGGTGTTTCCTAGGTGAATATCAATCTAGGTCATGTAAGTGTGTGAAATGGTGTAGGGGAATGTTTGGGCAAAGGGTGCAGTGATAATAGGGAAATGTAGGTATTTTATGTGGGTGCCTCTGTTAAGTACCTATATCAGATCTGCCAATATAATGACCACAAATACTGAATACACAATAGATCCACAAAGCAAGATAGAAGAAACCACACTTTATTATATCAAACCCTTGAGGTAGGGCAACACCATACAATGGATCCTATTACCTCTCTAGCTACCTTACATTCCATCCCCCTTATGAAAGCGTTGTCCTCAACGCTTGATGTACAACCATATACCAGGGTCCCATGGATTGTTAAGCACCTATACCAAATCTGCAAATATACTTCAGAAATAACCAAGAATAAACCATAAATCATTCACCATAACATGAACACAAGAAATAGAGAAAACCCTTGAGGTAGGGCAACACCATACAATGGATCCTATTACCTCTCTAGCTACCTTACAGCCTCTGTAGAGGGTGAGTTACACCTTGTCATGGATGCCATTGTTTTCTAACCCATTCAATTCCTTTTATTCCTTGTCTTATTTCTTTTTATTTTCAAGGTAAAAGTTGGGGGACATTGTCTTGGCGTGGTGACCAGTGGTGACAACATTAACCACAAGCACTTCACGGAAATGAGAAGGATGGCTCGTGATGAGACCCCCTTTCTCTTGGATATGCCACCAAGAGCCACTGCCCTGGTTTGGTGACTAGATAGATGGTAGTGTTATACTACTACATTCCCATGGACCTAATAGGACGACTCATGATGAGACCTCCCATCCACTAACTAGACCTTGAGTTTTATTTTATCTTACGGGTCCCCTTTTCTTACTGAGAAGAATTTTATTTCTTTCTCGAGAATCCCTAGGTGAAGCATCTCAAAGGTTTTATTTTTTCTTTTAACTCTTGCCAGATAATTTTACCCTCCGGGCCTTTATCCTCTACTTCCCATAAGGCAAGGTACAACCATTCCTACTATGGCAAACCCAATGCCCAAACAAAGGTAGGGGAAGATGAGAGGGATACTGATGTAGGGGAAGACCCACCTAGTGGAAACTCATCCTAAAGGGAACCAACTTACTAGGGAATTCTGTCACCCCCCAGGTATGAACAAGTTAAAGAGCATAATTTCCAAGCATACATTATGAAATAAAGGAGAGTTTAGTGAAACATATTCAAATTCTTCTAAAATCAGAGTGACATATACCATGATACCCAAACTCATTACCTCATGGAGAAAGACCCACTACTACTTTAGGACCAGGCTGGTGGGATGGATGTTGTTGCTGGTGATAGATGGGATGCACTAAAGAAAAGATGGGCCCTCCAGGGATAATCTCAAGTCTTCTGGCTCTCGGTACTCCATGTCTAGGACTTGTGAGCCTAGAGACATAATATCCTCAGTTATCCCTAGGATAGGGGATAACATAGCCTTTCCTAAAAAAATGGGTTGCATTTTCCTGGAGCTCTATGGAAGTTCATCAGGTTGACTACGAATTCATTTTAAACCTAAGTTTGACCTAGATATTTCATTGCCCCAATACCGTAGTTTTATTTTTGAAATATGCCTATAATAATCCCCATAAGGCACGGTTGGATTTGGGAATGTGGGAAATTATGACCCAAATGAAATCCTCCCTTCCATTGTTTATAAATTATCTTCTCCCTTTCTACACTGAAAAATGAAAAAAGGGCATCCTTACATGCAACCAATTTTTTTTTTTTTTTTCTCACTGTAGCTCTTAAATTGTGAACTGAAATGGCTGTAAACTATACACTATGCTAGATAACATGTATACTATAATAAGGAAAACCACAAACCAATTTGTTGGTTTTGGGATGACCACAAACAAAATCACGTTTGATTGTAATATCTCGATTGATAGGACTTTGAAACTTGAATCGTGACTATCAATCACTGATGTTATTCCCCTCTATCAGGGGAATAACATGCCAATGAATTTGTTCTTGAGCACTTTGAATTTCTAGTCCATGATGTACACTGGTTCCACCTGAAAGTCTCCTTTGTGCTTCACCTGGATCATAGTCCAATCAATCACATGGTTAAGATCATAAACATATTTCTTCAATAAATACACATGAAATAAATTATGAATTCTCATGGATGCATGAAATGCAAGAATGTATGCAAATAGGCCTATCTTCTCTAAATCTTCAAATGACCTACAATATCTTGCTACCAACTTGGGGAAACTTCCAAATCTTAGCAAGCTCCTTTTAGCCTTTAATTTTAAAAACACATGCTCATCCAATTTGAATTCCCTATATGCCCCACTTTTATCTACATAACTCTTTCTCCTGTCCCATGCAACCTTTAAATTCAACTTAATATTTACCATCTACTCTTCCATGTCCCTTAACAATTATAACCCAACAATTTTCTGTCTATTGGGTTGTCCCAGCTCACTCACATGTTACACTTCCTGCCATACAAGGCTTCAAATGGTCCCATATTCAATGATGCTTGATACCCATTATTGTAAGAAAATTCAACTATATGAAGGTAGTCTTTCCACTTGGAAGGCTTGTCCATTACATACATCCTCAACATGTCTTCAATTATCTGGTTAGTCCTCTCTATTTTCCCATCTGACATTGGATGATATGCTATATTGAAATTCAAATTATTCCCAAATCCCTTAAACAACCCCTTCCAAAAGTTAGAATTGAACTTGGGATCCCTATTAGACACTATTTTCTTAGGCATACCATATAGCTTAACAATTTCCTTCATGTAAATCTCTGCAATATTGACTTTCATGTTATTCATTTTCACCGGTATGAAATGTGAAACTTCTATAATATTTTACACCACTACCATGATGGAATCATGTTGTCTTGATGTTCTTGGCAACTTGGTGATAAAATTTGTAACATACCTTCCCACTATTTTTTTTTAAAGTCCCACACATATAAAATAACCAAGGGGTAGCAGACCCATAATTTAACATACATATAACAACATATTTTAAAACATGAATGCAACCGTTTAAGAAAAACAACAAACAAACAATATTCAAATAAAACCATTTACACAATGAAATTAACATCATAAAGAATAATATAAAACTCATCCGTTTATAGAATAACCAACTAGCTATGTACGAAGGACGTTCCTCCTAGACATAGGGTTGTTTTTCATTTTCTTTCAACAAAAATCCACCCCTGAGCTGAGGCTATGAGTCCAAAATGATATTTCCCCCCCTTGGTTGTCCACTCTCCACATTTAGTATCCCCAAACCCATGTTCTACTCCAACAAAAGTTCCAATTCACTATCTCTCTTCCCCACTACCTATACAACCTAAGGAATGAGATCCCTCTTCACTACACATAGTCCCTCGGGCCTTCCCACTTCCATAAATGGATCTAGTACACTCATTTTTCTAGGAATATCATAGTTGGGGACTCCATGAACTATCAACTACTCCAAGAGTGTTCACAACAACTTTCACAAAGATCTTAAGCCATTTCCTCAGCAGGAAATGATCCATAGGCACATAGCGAGTTTTTATAGGCACACAGACCACAATCCCAGCATAAACACAACCCAATAACCACTTTCTTCAAGCATAGAATGGGTGGTTCTCTTCCCAATAGTCAACTCCCCTCTTGCTGCCCAAAATCAACAAGTAAAAACTCCCCTCTTTTTCCATACAAATTTCCTTCTTCTCCCTTTCTTGCTTGAATCTCACTCTTCCCAGAGATGATTGTACTTCAGCCCCATGCTCTCAATAACTAAGGAATTTGGCTTCTCACGCCCACCCTCTTACATGAATTCAATGATTGAATCTGTAAGAAGTCAAAGGTAGGATTATTGATAATGGCATTAACTCAAGCAATTGACATGATTTTCCCTTTGGATCCCCCTTTATTCCCCTCCCTTGTGGAATCATATCCCCCCATCATTTGTGTCCCTCTTGTATCACAACACATGATTATTATTTTTATTAATCACTTCAATGTACATAATAAATAGTTCGTCCCTTGGTAATATTAATCAATATGGTCTCTTCACCCCAAGTATATAGGCTCACGAGCCTACATCACATTTATACAATTAAATTATAATTTGCAGGGATTAAAACTGAGGATGTTACATCCCCTCCCCCTTATTTTTTCACCGTCCTCAGTGTAAAAAAACCTACAAGTGTTCATATATATCACAAAACTAGGTTCTCCAACCTTTAATTATCCTACAGACTCTCCATCCTAATATCACAAAGAAATTCCAGCCCAAACAAATACACATAGGAAAAAAATAATATATACATACACACTCTAGCCCAGAAACCATATATACATAGGCACTCCAACCCAAAACATGCCTAATAATTTCACAATTCATCATTCTTGTAGCAGTTCCAACCAACAATCTCTCTTTCCTCTCATTCTGCACAACCCAAGGAAGTGTACTCCCTTCTCTTCTCTACAATATCTCAGGATGTACCACTTCCCTACAGGGCTTTAACATAGATCGACCAAGAATTCTCGGAGATGTGGCTCCAGGAATCCCAACTACAACCAATTTCACAATTTTTCAATCCCCACAACAATTCCAACTAACAAACTCTCTTCCCCACAACCTTCACAACCCAAGGAAGTGTACCCCCTTCTATGCACTGCAGTCCCTCAGGTTGTACCGCTTCCCTCTAGGGCTCTAGCACAAGGTCAGACATGAAGTCTCAGAGATGTGGCTCCAAGAACTCTAACTTTGATAATGGAATATTCAAACTTTCAAATAGTTTAAAATGTGCTTCCCACATTGCATCTTCAACTCCAATTTACTTCTTTCAAGATGCAACAAGTCCACTGGACTTTTATATCATGTTATCTTCTCTTCTAGTTATCCAATTCCTTTTAGTTGTAGCTAGTATTTCATTCCCTTTTCCTTTGGAATAATCCACCTCTTGGTGTTTTTCATTTTTTTCATTTGTCCCTATAACAACCACTAAGAAACATACATGTTATATTTATTTTCAAATAGAAACTATATAATTTATAGGAGTTCCCAACTCCACAATGTAAACATTTGTTCAAAGTTAAGTTTGTAATCATATTTCAATGCTTATCTGTATAGTTTTCCCATGCTTCACAAGCTACCACGTGAAATAATTTAGCTCATTGTTCTTTCCTAAAACACCCTTATGATTTCAACCACCATTCCATATGCATTATTAAGTTACCCCTTTCTTGCTATACTCACCCTCTAGGCTCAGGCATCCCCTTCTCTACTACAAAATCTCTTGGGCGACTATCATTTTCCAAGATGTTCTTGTGCAAGGAGAGTGCCAACTTACTACTAAGATTCCATTTATAATATGTAACCTGTGGAAATCATAGGGTTCAAGTGTTCTAACAATAACTTTTTTCTCAATCTTTCAACTTCAACAACCATCATCTCATTTGTATCACATACATACAATCATCATGAGATATCATGATAGCAATTTTTACTTATTAATTTCCAAATCTGTTTCATATAGGAAATCAAGTTTCCCAAGCATGCGATTTATTCTCAAAATGTTTGGCTCTTGCAACATAAGGAGTAGATCTTACTTATGGTCTTACACAATTTCCATATTCTAGACCATTTTTCCTGCAATTTTCTCAACTTTCATTCAACCAAACAAATTGTCAGTATTCATGCACATTATCATCTCATTGCAAAATTTGCAATCAACCCATGAAGTGATTTCATAATTGTATTACTCCAAAAATAAAATCATTTCCAACTATTATTCATATTAAATGGAATGAAACTATCATTCCTTGCACATGCATCATCTAACATACCAATATTTTCATGATGCAATCAAACATTACCAATAAATAAACTAATGTGCTAATACCCATGACCACATCTACACAATGCATCCTTGCATTGACTCTAGAATACCACATATCAATATCATGTATTCCACCAAGGTGAGTTGGAAGGTCTAGTCAATGTCTCAAAACATCATCCAAACTCTTCCCAATTACTTTTTCGATCATTTGGATACCTTCCTCTTCCACCCATACACACCACTCGGAATATGATCACCTAGTTCTATTCAGTGTCAGCAAAGAGGTTGTATTCCAAATATCGGTTATGTTAGGGTCCTATAATCATAGGTAACTCGTTTCTTCAGCTGCTTTTTGGCATTGCCCCCATGATGGAGACATTTGTCTTGCTGGTCTCTCGATTGTTTCCTTTTCCCCCTCCATTCATTTCGCTTGATCCTCCATCACCCTGCTGCATCCTTCATCCACCTTGTTGTGCCCTTCGTTCCCTCATCCTTCACTTCTTCTCCTTTTCGCTATCTTCGTCCCTACATTTGCAATAAACCACCTTAGGATAAAAACATTAGGTTAGTAGTTAGATCATAATTTTTATTAATAAATTAATTATTAATTAAATTAATTAATTAATAATTAAGTTAGTTGTTAATACTTAGGTTAGTGCTTTATTAATCACAGAAAAGAAAACCAATAAAACAAATAAAAATACATATAAATTAAAACATAAAAACAAAAAACATATAAAATAAAACAATAATAAAAAATATTAATTGAAAAAACAAATTAAAACACGTAATAAATAAAACAAAAAGTTAAACGTAATAAAACATTAAAACAAAATAAAATAAAAAGGAAAAGGAAAACACGTAAAATAAACAAATAATAAAAAATAAAAAAAATAAAAATAAAAAATGTCAAATAATTTCCCCCCCACCCGCAACTTAACATTCACACATCCCAAAAATCAATCAACGCTCATAAAACATTCTGGACCCCCCGTTCTTTTCAAACTTTAACGGAGGGGGGGGGTCCGGAATAGTGGTATTGGGAGGGACACTTGTCACCTCTAGGTGATTTTGGACCCCCCCTCCCAATACCACTTACCACCTCAGGGGGGGTTCGGAATACCACTTACCTCTCCAAAACCGCCCTCCCCCAATTTCACAAAACCGCTGTTTTTCCATTTTTGACACCTTGTCTTGCGAAGTGGATTATTGGAAAACAAAGATGAAATTTAAAAAACCGAAAGAGGTTTTTATTCATAATGGACTGAAGAACAAAAACCTCTGTCAAGTGTTTCAAAAGTTCCACCAGTTGGGAGAATCGAGGTGGTCTTTCAGCCTCATTTTTCAGATTTCTGGTTTTTTCTGTTACAGTCCCGATTTTGCGGTAACTGTTTCGGCGAGGTGGAATCGAAATTTGAGAAACTGAAGGAGGTGTTTTCTCCAGACAAGATAATATACAACAACTGCCTTCAGTTTTTTCACAGGTTTCACTGATTGGGATAAATCAATGACTAAGCGTACCCCTATTTTCAGGAAATTCAGCCAAATTTGCGATTCCAGATTTTTGGGGATTTTATGCTATTCTTGGCCGAGGTGGTTAAATCCGACTTACACAACTTGTTGAGATATATCTCCTATTTATTGAGATGATTTTAATGTAAAAGGGGGTTGATTATTTCACCCAGAAGGCTATTCTCTGTAATATTTTGTCAGATCAACCATAAATAAATGGACTTTTGCACAGGATTCCTACATGTTAACGTTGGTGAAGTTTCCTCTCTTCGTTGAATGTGATCCTTCTCAGTTATCATTATGATATTCCCTTTCTGATTTTTAAAGGGAGATTTAGCGCAGAAATTTTCCACTATACGTTGTGTCGAGCTTTTAAAAATCTAAATGTTTTCCCTCTGATACTACAATGAAGAAATTCTTGAATGCTTTTTTGTTGTAGTTGATTATCTCGTTTGTTCCTTTTATACATCATTTTATTTCTAAAGGATCAAACGTCTGCATTACCTTGCCCTATGGAAATACCTTATAGACCTGTGTTTAATTTCAAACTTGTCACAGACCCCATAGCCCAATGGTCTTCTTTTGCTGTCTCAACCAGAAAGCTCCAAGAACATATCCTATTCTGCATAGCTAGCCTAAGATCAAATATCTAACAAAGATAAATTTGACAGAGAGATCCCTCTCTGAGTCTTGGAGGGCTAGATCCTTGACTCAAAGTGGTTTTGATGTTGCCTCTGTGACTGCCTCCACAACCTTGGGCAAATTACAGAGTGAAAACAGAATGGCGACCATATTGGGGAGCTTTCCCCAGTAGTACACTTCAAAGCTCCAGATCTGATCACTGATGGTGGACATTGACCAGACACAAGAAGGCTAAGATCATTCACCTGGCAACTCCAAATTAGCTCCTGACAGTGCCAACTCAAAGACTCCACTTGAGGAAGAACCTAAAGCATGACCATGCAACCTAGAAAGACCAGGTACTCAAGCTCAAATTGCATTCAAGACATATTTGGTTTTATCTGCAATTATGTTTTGTCTTATTCTAAGCTTGATCAAAAGTATATTGTTGAAGATTACAATGATCATCTGCAAACTAATGAGCCTCAAGAGATCATATCCCCAATTGTACATTATGTACTCATACACCTGTGCACATCCCAGATGCACCTGTAGAAGTCCTAGTGAGACATAAGCCTCCTGCTTTATCTCCTACTCTTGCTAAAGATCCGGATGGTTGTAAGACTCTTGCTTCACCTCCTGTACCTGTCAAAATCCCAGACAGATACAAACCCCTATATTTTCCTGCTATCCTCCATGACCTCCCTACAAATTACACCAATAATCTGCCCAGGTTTGATGGAGAGAATGCCAATATTACTGCTAAAAAACACATCCAGAGGTTTGAAGATTTCCTTGACCTTTATGAGGTTGAAGTTGATGATGTATATATAAGGATGTTTGCCCTGTATTTGCAAGGTAAAGTTAAGAACTGGTTTAAAAATCTCCCAGCTGCAAG